>JAWVWN010006094.1:0-79895 GCA_037367305.1 Phrynocephalus vlangalii | reverse complement strand
TGGGCCAAACTCTCAGGCAAGGGAGCCTGTTTCTGATGGAAAAGAGAAAGCTGCTCCTTCTATTCTCTGGGTTACAGAGGAAGACCAGTCTCCTTCTTGAAGGGAGACTTTCCACATTGGAAAGGGTCACAAGCGCCCCAAACCCAGCAAAGAGAGATCTCAGAGGGGTGGCAGGCAGGTGGCTGAGGCCCGACCTGCTCCTGTGTTCCTTCAACAGAAACAACATGAGAAATTTTCCAAAACTGGACCCTTTAATTTCCACACTCAAAAGTTCCACAGGATCCTTTAGTAGACAAAATATATAATCTCCGTTGCTAGTTCTGCTGTCCAGGAGCTATGAGAACCGCTGCCCAAGAAGAGACTGATGCCTGTTTTTTCTTTCAAGGTTTTTTCACAAGTCACTGTCTAAATCTCAAGACGCCTTTAAGGCTTTTAAGCTTTTCTGGTTTTATTGTTCACTTAGGGCGTTTATACACGACCCCTAAGCTCCGCTGCAAATGGCTCCCAGCTCTGGAGCTTAAAAATGTTTCCCCACCAGCTCCGGAGCTAACAGAAAATTAAGTGCGACCCCGCCCACCTAAGCGCGACCCAGGGCAGCTTTCAAGTACCTGCTCTGGGAGAGTGAAAAATTTTGATGTGGAGAGTGCCGGGATCTCCTCGCTTCTTTTTGTTGTTGTTTTTTTGCCTCTCGCCCCTTTAAGAGGAACCAGGAAGTGACCGGGGCTCGGAGGTAAGGCTTTATTCTTTAGTCCCTTTTTAAGGCTTTTTTTTCCTCCCTCCCCTCACGCAGACAGAAGCAAGGAAGTGCGGAGTGGTGGGGTGGAAGGAAGAGCAACGAACCCCCAAGATCTCTGGTCTGAATTTAAGGGGCCAGCGGATCTTAGGGGTCGTGTGAAAAGGCCCTTACATTCACATCCACTCTGAATCAGCCAGCCAAGCGGATGATGGGGCACCTGATCTTTTCTATTTTGCTTAAGACCGGGTGCTGCCCACTTGCCTCCTCGATCTCCCTGGCAGGGTGGCCCCTTGGCCTGCCGTTGCCTAACACCCGAGGAGACTTGCCTGGGAAGCCACCGCCTGTTTCTCCCGGGCACCTGCCTCCCACCCGGACGCCGCCTCCTTGGCTTCCTCCCATGAAGGAAAACGCACATGTGTGTGAGATGACAGACGTGGGCTCGTCCGCGGAATTACCAAGAGAGCACAGTGAGGACAAGACGGTTGTGCAAGGAAGCCAGGAGAAAGAGAGAGATGCCAAGAATATGAAGAATATAGACGTTGAAAGAAAAGAGAGTGGAAAAGGGAAAGAGTTTAGGTTTAATCCTTCAAAGGTAGTAGAGGGCTTCTTGGCCATAGTAAACCTTTACAAATTGGCGCCCAACGCGGTCAGACCAGTGCATCAGACACGGCTACAGAAAATTTATGGCTCCGACAGGCACTCCAACGACAAGATAAAGTAATGGAGATGTTATCAGAACAGACAAGATATTTAATAAGACAGATGGAACAGAGAGACAAAGAGTTGAGTACAAGAGTCAAAGACACGGACTCACCAAAAAATACTACGACACCTTTCCAAGCAAAATTACAAAAAATGGGAGACCATGATGATATCGAGGCGTACATAAACACATTTGAAAGACTAGCGACGGCAGCCAAATGGCCACAGAATCAATGGGCACTGATACTGACACAGGGGTTAACAGGAGAATTGCAAAGCATAGTAGACTCGCTAGAGCCAACAGCAGCTTGCAATTATGAAACGGTGAAGAAGACTATTTTACTCACATATAATATATCACCAGAAAGTTATAGGAAGAAATTTAGAGACCTCCGTTTACAGGCTGGGATTCATCCACGACCACTGGCACAACGAATGAAGGCAAACTTGATAAAATGGTTGCGTCCAGAAACACGTACATTTCAACAGGCAATAGATGAGCTGGTAATTGAGCAGCTATTATCCACTGCAAGCGTTTCCATGAGCAATTGGGTGCGCAGAAACAAGCCAGAAACGCTAGAAGACGTGGTGCAGCTTTTAGAAAACTACGGTAATCACAACGATCGCCCATACCAATCTCGCGAGATTCCTCCAGTAGAGAAACAGCGCGACAGAACGATGACGTTTTATTCCCGGGACAGACCACGTGGACAAAGCATAATGGAGGTGAAGGAAGATACTCCGAGAAAACTGGACCAGCTTACATCGAACCGACAAGCCAAACCGACACCCGGAGGACAGATGGACAAAGCAAACACGGCACTTACACATGTAAACAAAGATAAGAGACTGGCCTGCTTCATATGCAATTCTTTGCAACATTTACGCAGGGACTGCCCATACAAAGACTGTGCGTGGGCAGCTTTTCCAGACGGGAAAGCAGGACATGAATGTGGACTCAGGGACAAAGGGTGGGAGGTTAAAGCAATAGTGAATGGGGAGGAAAAAACGGCGCTCATTGATACAGGATGCACTCAAACATTGGTGAAATGTTTACGGGGGACGCCAACCAAAGATTGTATAATGATACAGTGCATCCATGGAGATGTAAAAGGATACCAAACGATTTGGGCGAATGTTACTGTGAATAACATCACCCATCGTTTGAAAATTGGGATAGTACCTTCTTTAACGAGGGAAATGTTATTGGGCCGGGATTGGCAAGAACTTAACCCTTTATTGTCTGAACAGGAAGGCATGTGTTGCAAGCCAGGGTCGTCTGATGAATACAAGTGGAAAGAGATGATCAACGCTAGAAGAGACAGGGTGAGGTTATGGCAACAAAATGATGATGCTTTGATAGGTATAATGCAACAATTGAAAAGCGAAGGGGGTATACAATTGGGCGAAGTAGGATTTGAAATGAGACAAGGCCTGGTATATTATATTGATAGGGATGGAACGGATAAACTTGTCCCTTCTGTATGGAAAACCAATATTCTGGCACTTTCACATGATGTACCACTTGCAGGACACCTAGGAACAGATAAGATGATAGCTAGGATAGAATCCAGGTTTTGGTGGCCAGGATTAAAACAAGATGTACAAAATTATTGTAAAACATGCAAAACTTGTCAGCTGACACAGCCGAAGCCAGCAAAAGGGGGACAGCTAATTCCTATGCCGTTGATTGATAAACCGTTTCAAAGAATTGGTCTTGATATAGTAGGACCATTGTGTAGATCCTCGGGCGGCCATACTCACATTCTGGTTTTGATAGATTATGCTACCAAATACCCAGAGGAAATCCCTCTGAGGAGCACATCGGCTAGAATCTTGGCTAGGGAATTATTACAAGTTTTTTCAAGATTGGGATTCCCTAATGAGATCCTCACGGATCAAGGCACAAATTTCATGAGTATGACCCTAAAATAAATTTGGAAAATATTAGACATACGGCCAATTCGAACGACGGTTTATCACCCGCAAACAAACGGTTTAGTGGAGAGATTTAACAAAACTTTGAAAAATATGTTACGGAAGGTAGTTGGAGAAAACCCAAGAACGTGGCACCTCATGTTGGCACCCCTAATGTTTGCTGTTAGAGAGGTGCCACAATCTAGTACAGGTTATTCTCCATTTGAGTTATTATATGGACATAACCCGAGGAATATTTTGGATCTCATACGAGAGAGATGGGAAGAAGGACAAGATACAGCAGAGTGTACTATAAAATATGTAATGGACATGCGAGATAGACTCAGGAAAGTTTCGGAACTAGCTCAGATTAATAGAACCAAGACACAAGCATACCAAAAAACTAGATATGATAGGACAGTGAAAAGGCGACAATTGAACATAGGAGACAAAGTTCTACTATTACTACCTGTAGAACATTCAAAATTATTGGCTAAATGGCAGGGCCCATACACTGTTCTGAGAAAATTAAATGAGGTGGATTACGAAATACAAATGCCAGATCACGTTAAGAAAAAAGGGATATTCCACATTAACTTACTGAAGAAGTATGAAGAACGAGAAGTGTTTTGGGCGGATGTAGAAGAAGATGATGTAGGACCAGATATATGTGGAGATAAGGGACAGATAGAAATTTGTCAAAACCTCTCAGAATCCCAATTACAAGATATTAAGGATATAGAAGCTGAGTTTACAGAGGTATTTTCGAACATCCCTGGGCGTACCACCTGGGCTGAACATTGCATTAAAACACCACCAGGCACGATAGTTCGTGATCATGGCCGCATGTGGCCACGACATTTGATACCAGTGATTGCAGAAGAAGTAGATAAAATGCTGGAACTACAAGTGATAGAACCCTCTATTAGCCCATGGCGGAGTCATCCAGTAGTGGTGCCGAAGCCGGACGGCACCATCAGATTCTGTATAGATTTTAGAAAAATAAATAGGGTATCGCAATTTGATGCATATCCCATGCCACGCATCGACGACTTATTAGACAGATTGGGAGAAGCGGGAGTCCTATCCTCGTTAGACCTAACTAAGGGATATTGGCAGGTCCCATTGAGGGAAGAGGACAAAGAAAAAACTGCTTTTGCAACTCCAAAAGGCTTGTATCATTTCCGGTTCATGCCTTTTGGATTGCATGGGGCGGGGGCGACGTTCCAAAGGCTAATGGACCGCGTGTTAGACCCATTTAAAACATTCGCGACGGCTTATATTGATGACATAATTGTGTTTAGCAAGACATGGGACGAACATGTACAACATCTAAAATTAATACTGGGCAGGTTACGGGAGGCTGGACTCAGAGTGAACCCCAAAAAATGTAGAATAGCACGACAATCAATAGATTTCTTGGGATTTAAGGTACAGCAAGGGAAAATTTATCCACAGGAGGAGAAAATAGATAAAATGTCCCAGTGGCCAATTCCACAGACTAAGAAAGAAGTACAACAGTTCCTTGGACTAGCCGGCTATTATCGGCAGTTCATAAAAAATTTTTCCTCCATTGCCGCCCCATTAACAGATTTGACAAGGAAAAACAGGCCTAAGATAGTCCGTTGGGGTAACTTGGAGAATACGGCTTTTGAGACTTTGAAGGAAAAGCTGTGTTCTTACCCTGTAAGACACGCCCCTGACTTTACACGACCATTTATATTACAAACCGATGCCTCTGATAGGGGGATTGGGGCTGTCCTGGCTCAGAGCATAGAGGGAGAAGAACATCCGATCATGTTCATCAGTAGGAAATTAAAGGAGAAAGAGACCAAATATTCGACTATTGAGAAAGAGGCATTGGCAGTAAAGTGGGCCGTTAATGCTTTGAAATACTACCTATTAGGATCAAAATTCACTTTAATCACTGATCATGCCCCCCTTACTTGGTTGACTAGGATGAAGGATTATAACCCAAGGCTAACGAGATGGTACTTGGCATTACAACCATATGCATTTACGATAAAATACAAGAAAGGGACTGACAATTCTAACGCGGATTATCTCTCCCGGCAGGGCCCCTGGGCAAAAGATTCCCACCCGCGGACAAGCCACTTGCCGGGGGGGGGGTATGTGAGATGACAGACGTGGGCTCGTCCGCGGAATTACCAAGAGAGCACAGTGAGGACAAGACGGTTGTGCAAGGAAGCCAGGAGAAAGAGAGAGATGCCAAGAATATGAAGAATATAGACGTTGAAAGAGAAGAGAGTGGAAAAGGGAAAGAGTTTAGGTTTAATCCTTCAAAGGTAGTAGAGGGCTTCTTGGCCATAGTGAAAAGAGAGGTGACATGGGAAGGGTTACAAGAGGAGATGGGAGGATTAGAGATAGGAATGGAGCAGAAAGAAACACAAACAGATGGGAGGGGCGATGAATATAAAAGAGTTAGAGAAAGAGAGGTACAGACTGATGAATGGAGGTCTGATAAGAAAGATAAGATATTACAAGTTGGAGGAAGATATGGAGACAAGTCTGTAGGGATGTATTGGCATGTGGGATTACAAGTTAATCGTGATCTAGAGAAAATAGTAAAGGGAGTAGGTACACAGACAGAGAGTAGAGTTAGTAGAATTTTATTTAGAGAAGCCATTACGCAAACAGAGTGGCACGAGGAGAAGAAGGAGGGAGGGGTCGCGAGGGAGGAAATGACAGTTAGGGACGTTAGGGAGGGAGTACCCAGAAGGAGGGAGATCTGGAAGAAGGTGGACACAGGGCTCCCTTTACCGACTCCTGAGGGAGGTCCACGATTCCCTATGGTGATATCTCCTCCGGAAAATAAGGAGAAAAAGGGAAGCAGCTCCTTGGGTCCGGTTGGATGGATCCCGGGATGGGGATGGAGCCAGCCCCAGGGCACTCAACACCCTTATTGTGGGGGCCATTGCGGGAAACCCTCAACCCTGACCAAGAAAGCACCACACAAGTAAACGATGTTAATGTTAGACGGAAAAATATTTTATTAGAAAGTTGTTTTGAGCCCAGTTTCGATGTTCCTGTGTTAACCCCTGTTGATAAGGAAACTGTTGTAAGAAATGAACAAAAACATAAAGATGGAAAACAAAATAAAGAAATGTTTATTTTGCAAGAAACATCATCGTCGCCTCACAGTTCTTCCAAAAATTACAAGGAGCCAGAAGTCGAACCTTTACAATGTGCAAAACCCAAATACTCTCAAAGCCCTCGGGAATAGGAAAGAGGGGAGTCGGTGTGGCCGCTTGCAAAGGAGGGTCGGAAACGCTGCATCTGGTTGGGGAGGTAGGCAGAGGGAGCCGCCGGACGCTTGGCTCGGAGAGGGTTAAATGCAGCTAAAGTTGGCGAGATTCCTACACAGGAAGGAAATGGGGAGAGGCAAAAACGTTCTTCCACCGGCTTCCCCCCCCCCGCCTCCCCACCCACTCCTTCCTCTTTCTTGCATCTGAATGGGGAGGAAGAAGCGCACCTTCTCTTCTGGACTACAACCCCCATGGCAAGGCCAGGCGGCAGCGGTGAGTGTTCCCTATTTTAGGATGCATACATACAGTATATATCAATCTTTCAAGATTTCTGGCACCAGAATTACGGGAGCATGAATGTGTACTACAGCCCCTGTGGTCCTACTGGCTGGGGATTCTGGGTGATGTAGTGGAGGGACGGGAGGAAGACGTTTGCAAGCCCCTCCAGCCTGTTGGCTACAGGCATGCGTCTCAGCCTCCTGCCATGAGAGCTCCAGCCGGCGTGTTGGCTGGAAAGGAACGGGAGTTACTTTCCTTGGAGGGGGAACGGAAGTGGACTGGAGGGGGGGGGTCCCTCGTCCCAAGGAGACAAAGCGCCTCTGCAGAGTCTTCTCTTCCTCTCTCCCTGGCGGAGCTGAGTGCTCCCTCTTCCCTGCTGAGATCTGTTGTGCGCCTCTTGTCCTCTCCTCTTGCTCCCCTGCTGCTTCCGGTCTTGCTTGCAAACGCAGTTCACCGTTACATTTCTTGTGAATATGTTGTTGTTTCTCTTTATTGTGTGGCGCTTTTTCAAACCTTTTTATACAGTAGGACCCTCGTATCCATAGGGGATTGGTTCCAGGCTGCCCCGCAGATATAGGAATCCGTGGATAAGAGCAAACGCCCAGATTTCTACCATCCCCAAATCAAATGGGTCAAATGCGGCTGGTCCCAGACAGTCGCTAGCTGTGGATTGGAAGCGGCACCGTTGCCATGGGGGGGTGGTGGCCATGGCTAAGGTGCCGCTGCTGCTCTTTGACGGGTCCGTGACGGGGTGGGGGTGAGGGATGTCATGACTAAAGCTTGTCTGCCAACTGTGAACCATCTTCAAGACTGTGGCAGCGAAACTCCATTAATGCAGACCAGCCCCGCCGTTTTTGGAGCATTTTAAACCCAATTTGCCACCCCCTACTTCATAGTGCAGCTGTCAGATATCCTAAGAAGCACATCTAATCTCGCCTGATTTCGGAAGCTAAGCAGGGTTGGGTCTGGGAGCAGCCAGGAGGGCCAAACGGTTCACTCGGGGGTCCCTCATCCTCCAGGTCACCAGGGAGTGCTTTTCTCCCTTCCTTCCTTCCTTCCTTCTGGCAGAACTCATGCTTGGTGTTTGGGTGAGGAATCAGAAAGAGGAAAGGGGGGTGGTCTTTGATTCTCCCACGGCTTCCCATCTCTTCCACCCCTTGCCCAGTTCAGCCGTCACTTGCCTTCTCCCTGGCTTGCCACCTGCCTTCCCCCAGGATTCCTGTGCAGCAATCACCCTTGAGGGGAGAGTAAGGAGAAGAGAGAGGGATTGCACAAGAGGGAAAGAGTAAGGGAGGAGAGAGGGGGTAGAGTAGGGAGAAGGGGGAGGGGCAGACAAGAGAAAAACCTCAAATCCTTCTTCCCAGCTAGAAGGAATGGATTTGGGTTGAGAATCTTAGGGCGTTTATACACGACCCCTAAACTCCGGGGCAAATGGCTCCCAGCTCTGGAGCTTAAAAATGTTTCCCCACCAGCTCCGGAGTTTACAGGAAATTAAGTGAGACCACGCCCACTTTAGCGCGTCCCAGCGCAGCTTTCAGGTACCTACTTTTTGGAGGTGAATATTATTTGATCCGGTGTAAGGATAGTGAGTGCGGGGCTCTCCTTGCTTCTGTTTGTTGTTTTTTGGCTCCCGCCCCTTTAAGAGCTACTTTTACAGAGACGAGAGGCAGAACGGAGGTGAGCGGCATGCTTTTCTTTCTCTTTTTCTCCCTCCCCTCACGCAGCCAGGAAGTGCGGGGGGGGGGGTGGGAACGCCCGAAGAGCGACGAACCCCTAAGATCTCTGGTCCGAATTTAAGTGGCCAGCGGATCTTTGGGGTCGTGTAAAAAGGCCACTAATCCTGAGCAATGGGAACAAATGATGGTCCCTAAAGAAGAAGCAGGGAGGAGATGGAATGAGGCCGGGAGCTAGCTGAATGTTCGTGCTATGGCGAAAGAGTGGCGGAGGAAGTTGAGAGAGGAGAACACAGATAGGGGGAGAGAGAGAAAGAAAGAGAGAAGTGAGTCAAGGAAGATTTATTGATTTATTTTTATTTTGAGTATTTATACCCCACCTTTCTCCTTGGAAAAGGGCCCAAGGTAGCTTCCAATAATGAGGGACATTAAACAGCCCAGAACATTTCAGGCATGTCCAAACTTCGGCCCTCCAGATGTTTTGGACCACAACTCCCACAGCCCTTTGCCATTGGAAATACAGGCTTGGAATTCTGGGAGTTGTGGTCCAAAACATCAGGAGGGCCAAAGTTTGGACATGCCTGATTTAAGACATAGGGCCTTTTTACACGACCCCTAAGATCCGCTGGCCACTTAAATTCGGACCAGAGATCTTAGGGGTTCCTCACTCTTCCTCTGTCCCCACCCTCCTCCGCACTTCCTGGTTGCTGGCTGCCTGAGGGAGGGAGAAAAAAGAAAGAAAAGAATGCCGTCTTACCTCCGTTTTGTCCCGGCAGCATACAGATCTCTTAAAGGGGCAGGGTGCAAAAAAAGAACAAACGGAAGCCAGGAGAGCCCCGCACTCACTATCCTTACACCGGATCAAATATTTGTCACATACAAAAAGCAGGTACAAGAAAACTGCAGTTTGGTCATGCTAAATGGGCAGGGTCGCACTTAATTGTCTGCAAAGTCCAGAGCTAGTTGGTAAACATTTTTAAGGTCCGGACCTTGCAGCCATTTGTGGCGGAGCTTAGGGGTCGTGTATAAAGTCAAGTTAGGAACAGGGATTTAGAAGAGGCATCTTAGAACATTAAAAGGTAACGTTACAGTGACAAAGAGCATGTAAGACGAAAAGAAAAATCCATTATGAGGGGTTAAAAGTAACATGGAAAACACAGGTGCTCTTATGAAATCAGTCAATGCAATCATGCATGGTCAACCGTATAAAGTCAAGGCATCGGGAATGGAACCTGAGGGGGATGAGAGGAAGAGAAAATTATTCCCCCAAGTCCTGAGGCCGGAAGTGGAGAACGTCATGGGAGGACGAGGGAGACCCCTTGAAACTGCTGACACTTACAGCCTCCTCAGGAGATCTCTGGTTAGGGTTTACTGCCAGAGAATCTTCAGGCTTGTTGCCGCCAACAGTTATATTACACATGAATAACCCCGTTTTGACACCCGTGGATTGTTGGAATGAAACACAGAAACCTGTTGACACGTCTCTCTTTATTGATCCCCTTGAGGTCAAACCCCTGCTTGACAAACCTTTTGATAAGATTGGATTTGTATTGATATTCTGCAATCAATAATCAATGAGATGGGACATGTATAACAGCTGGGTGTTTGAAAAAAAGCTGCATTTACTGAGCGCTCACAGGGCCGGAAAGACAGGGACTTAGGTAACTTCCGAAACATCTGTGGAGCTCTAAGCACAGAGCCTAATCGCAAGCAGCTTCTTGTAGAAAGGGGAACAATCTGGGGTACATGAAAAAGTGTGGTTTTTTTTTAATTAAAAGTTTTATTAGTTTTAAGGGGAAAGGGAAAAGGGAAAGGATAAAAAGTAAAACACAAAGGATTGCATTAAATCTATCAAGTCAAAGAGTATACATATCAGAATCTAATATCATATCAGTTAACTAATAAATTTACTACTTCTTGCCATCTTCTTTTGGTGGTCTCTTTCTAGTCTCCTTTCAGATATCCAGAAAGTATCGATTTCGATACATTCTCTTATTTTTCATGGACATTTCTCTCCGTAAGCGCTTCAGGTTGCTTCCAAAATTGTGCATACCGAATCTTTGCTGCAACAATTACATGGTGTAATACGTACTTTTGATCATGAGAAATATCCATATCAATTATATTCATTAAAAAGAATTCTGGTCTAAACTCTAATTTAATTTTCAATGATCTCTCTATAAATAGCTTTACCATTCTCCAATATATATTTTCCTCTTTACAAGTCCACCACATATGATAAAAAGTACCACTGTCATGTTTACATTTCCAGCATCTTGAGGAACAGTTATACATTTTAAATAAACGATGAGGGGAGAGATTTATTATTTATTTATTTATTTTTGCATTTGTATACCGCTCCCATTTCCCAGAGGGAACTCTGGGCGGTTCACACAAATATTAAAAACAAGCATAAATAACACTATAAAAAGATACTTGGCAAGATGCCATCTATAGAACATCTTGTAACAGTTTTCTTTAAAAGCTATAGACCTAAACAGCTTTACAGTGTTCCACAAAGAATCCCATTTGTCCAAATGCAGTGAATAACCAAAATTTTCTGCCCCTCTTATCGTGCAATCTTTTACCAATATTTCGTTAAATTTCTCATGTAAGAGTAAATTAAAAAATTTAGTAAGAACATTTTTTTCTCACCAGAGTATAACATTTTATCAAGTATAGTATCATTGGTCATGAAGCCACCTTTAATAAGATCTTTAAAATGTGAATATATTTTTGGTAGTTCCACTCTTGAAACCTTCAAATAGCAATTGTTTTAGTGGTTTCAAAGAATAGTCAGGATTTAGAAGTTGTTTATAGGTTAAAAATTTGGATGTTACATTTGCAAAAGGTCCTGATATCATTTCCAGTGGCGATAGCCATATTGGAACTTTAGTGTAAAACTGTTTTTTTATAGGTAACCATGATTTTATTAAAGCATTCCTTATCCAATATCTTTTAAAGACTGTAGGAATGTTACCCTTAAACCATAAATAATGGTGCCAACCCTTATCTAGATCATGACCTTCAAAACATAATATTCTATCGTTTGTCATCAAAATGCAATCCTCTATCCAAGTCATAGCTGCGGCTTTGTAGTACAAAAACAAATTGGGTAAGGCAAAACCACCAGTTTTATTTGGTCTTAGCTTGTAAATATACTTTCTCAATCCTAACTTTCGTCTTTTGCCATATAAATACACGTATACATTTTTCTAAGTCAGAAAGGATCTTAAAAATAGATAATATAGGTAAACATTGAAACACAAATAGCAGTTTGGGCAATACAGTCATATTGATAGCGGCAATTCTACCCATTAGAGACAACTGGGGTCTCGACCAGGTTTTCAGAATCCCCTTAATTGATTTTATCACTGTAACATAATTATTCCCAAATAGAGAATTGCATCGGTTTGTCACATGTTAGTCACGGTTGGTAACATGTTGAAATCCAGACAAATTAACCAATTTTTCGGCCGTAGATGGTATCATATTTTGGTTAACATTGTTGTTTTTTCTCTATTAATCTTAAAACCAGAAATTTTTGAAAAGGCATCCAGAATCTTTAATAATTCCGGAAGGGAAGACAGTGGGTCCTCTATAATGACCAACAGATCGTCTGCAAAGGCTTGTATCTTATAAGCATCACCTTTAACATTTATTCCATGAATGGCATCAGAGTTTCTAATTACATGTAATAGTATTTCTAGAGATAAGATGAATAACAGAGGGGACAACCCCTTGCATCAGCCAAAATTCATTATGTTCATTCTTAACATCTGCACTCCATTAGAAAAAAATATGCATTGAGTCACTGGGAGTTGAGTCATGGCTACTGGACTTCTTTTTTGAGAGATAGAAACGTTTCGCTGTTCATCCAAACAGCTTCATCGGTCTGAATACAGCTAGTGCAAGAGACCTTCTTATAGTCAGCTTGACCTCTTGTCCCCTGGTCTGATTGGCTCATAAGATGAACAAAGCCTGAATAGGCTCGTTAGGGAGACATTAGTGTCCATGGCCTTAAGGTAAACAATGGCCTAAGGTGCTGAAACCCATCAAGAATGGGTCGTTAGCTGTGACCTGGTGGTGAAGGCTCCTTGATTTGCCTGGGTACTTTGGAAAGTACAGCCTGATAAGTAGCAGATAGACTATGCCGGAGCCCACCACCTCTGTTGAGGGAGGGATTTTTCAATGTTAACATGAATGGCTTCCCTTACTCCTCTCTCAAACAACCTCTCTTCTTTGTCTAATATGTGTACATCCTCATCTTTGAAAGAGTGGCCTTTTTCCTTCAAATGGAGGTGTACTGCTGATTCTGGTCCTGAGCTGTTATCTCTCCTATGTTGGGCCATTCTTCTGTTTAATGGCTGTTTAGTTCCTCCAATGTAGAGGTCTGAACACTCTTCACTGCATTGGACTGCATATACTATATTGCTCCTTTTATGGTTTGGTATCGGATCCTTTGGGTGGACAAGTCTCTGCCTTAGTGTGTTCATGGGTTTGAAATAAACAGGGATGTGGTGTTTGCCAAAAATCCTTTTAAGCTTCTCCGACACTCCCGCCATGTAGGGAATGACCAGGTTCTTCCGTTGGGTCTGGGTCTCAGACTGATCCCTTGTTCTTCTGGGATGGCCCACTGCTTTGTTGAAGGCCCACCTTGGATATCCACAGGCCTTAAGGGCTGTCTTCAGGTGCCTGTCTTCCTTCTTCTTGGCTTCTGAGGAGGTGGGGATGCTCTCTGCTCTGTGGCTTAGGGTCCTGATGACTCCTAGTTTGTGTTGTAATGGATGGTGGGAGTCAAACAGTAAGTATTGATCTGTGTGGGTGGGTTTCCTGTAAACTTCTACTCCTAGGCCACGGTCAGGTCTGATGATGACTGCACAATCCAGGAAAGCCAGCCTGTTGTCTTGGGTGTCTTCCCTAGTGAACTTAATATTAGGATCCACTGCGTTGATGTGGTCTGTAAAGGCCTGTACTTCCTGCGTCTTTATTTTGACCCAGGTATCATCTACATATCTGAACCAGTGGGATGGTGTTGTCCCTGGGAAGGTGTTGAGTGCCTTCTTCTCCACTTCTTCCATGTATAGGTTTGCTACAATTGGTGACACTGGGGAACCCATGGCACAGCCATGCTTCTGTCTGTAGAAGTCCCCTCTGTACATGAAATATGTGGTGTTCAGACACAGGTCCAGGAGCAGGCCTATCTGGTCTGGGTGTGTTCAGACCTCTACATTGGAGAGTGTTCAGACCTCTACATTGGAGAAACTAAACAGCCATTAAACAGAAGAATGGCCCAACATAGGAGAGGTAACAGCTCAGGACCAGAATCAGCAGTACACCTCCATTTGAAGGAAAAAGGCCACTCTTTCAAAGATGAGGATGTACACATATTAGACAAAGAAGAGAGGTGGTTTGAGAGAGGAGTAAGGGAAGCCATTCATGTTAGCATTGAAAATCCCTCCCTCAACAGAGGTGGTGGGCTCCAGCATAGTCTATCTGCTACTTATCAGGCTGTACTTTCCAAAGTACCCAGGCAAATCAAGGAGCCTTCACCACCAGGTCACAGCTAACGACCCATTCTTGATGGGTTTCAGCACCTTAGGCCATTGTTTACCTTAAGGCCATGGACACTAATGTCTCCCTAACGAGCCTATTCAGGCTTTGTTCATCTTATGAGCCAATCAGACCAGGGGACAAGAGGTCAAGCTGACTATAAGAAGGTCTCTTGCACTAGCTGTATTCAGACCGATGAAGCTGTTTGGATGAACAGCGAAACGTTTCTATCTCTCAAAAAAAAATTCCCAGTTAAACGAACCTGGATGACTGAGAATCTTCACAGACATTGAGTCACTGTGACTTTGCACTTTTACAGACTCCATCTTTAAATAAATTAAATACATTATATATAGAATATCCTGTCTAATACATATATTCACTAACTAATATCTGACATTATTTCTAGAGATAAGATGAATAACAAAGGGGACAATGGACATCCCTGTCTAGTGCCTTTATTTATCATGACTTTATCTGTAAGGCAGTCATTTACTATAATTCTAGCATTTTGTGTAGAGTATATTTGCTCTATAGCTCTCAACATTCTATGACCACATTGTAAATAATCCAGTTGAGCCTTTAATAAAGACCAAGAGACATTGTTGAAGGCTTTTTCAGCATCAATGAAAGCAAAAGTGACTTGTTTTGGGGGGTGATGTTCATAGTATTCGAGAGCATTAAGCAAGACTCTGATATTAGATTGTAGGTGTCTCTTGGGTAAGAAACCATTTTGGTCATGGTGTATCAAGATTAAAATTCTCTGCCATCTGTTTGCCAAAATGGTAGCAAATATTTTGTAATCCACATTTAATAGGGCAATTGGCCTATAATTTTGAATCAAATCCCTTGATTTTCCTTCTTTTGGTATCAGAGTTAGATGTGATGTTTTCCATGAATCTGGAATGTCCTTGCCTTCTAAAATCGATGTGAATAGGTTTTTCATGTTTGTAAACAATATGTCAGAATTTATTTATTTTTTGTCGTAAAGTACCGGGAGACCATCCAGGCCTGGAGCTTGGTTTCCTGTTTCATGATTTATAGCCTCTGTTACTTCCATCATAGTGATGAGTGCGTTTGTCATGGCCCTCTGCACTTCAGTAAGTTTTGGAAAATTAACTTGTTCAAGGTATTGGTATATGAGGTTCTTATTAATTTCTTCCCGCTTAAACAGGTTCTGGTAGAAAGCCTCTATAATTCTTTGAATTTGAATCTGGTCTGTCTGATTTTTCCCATTGTTCTCTCTAAGCATTGTAATAAGTCTTTGGGACTGTATCTTTTTTTAATTTATAACCAAGCTACCTACCTGGTTTGTTGGCATTTTCAACATAATTCAGTTTTGCCAGTTTGATCTTATGAGCAATGTCTGCTGTTAAAATCAGGTTAAGTTCATATCTGCCGTTAGATAGGTCTCCCACCAAGCCAGGACAGAGATTCTGATTTCATAAAGAGGGTTTTGCCTGGTCACTTTGCAGAGATTTAAATGTATAATGTATATCAAAGTTGAGGTCATCTGAGGTATGGAGAAAAAGGGAACTTCATGGTTAGGAACAACTGTTTTAACCAAGTTTCTTTAGAAGTGGAACTGCTGTGGAAGATTCTGGACTCTGGGTGTGGCAGGCTGAAAGGTTCATTTATTGACCAAAATTATAACCATTCCTTTTTTACCCCATCCATTATATCTACATGTTGGAAAATACTAGAATTTATTCTCCATCTTTTTGCCTCTCTATAATCTTTTTAAACGTTCATTTCCATCATAATCAATGCATGGTGAATTACTTTCATTATATTAATATCCACATCTACTATTTTAAAAAGCAAATAATAAGATAAAAATATAAAATCTGTTCTAAATCTCATGGTCACTTATATTTTGCCTCTTTTTAGCAGGTAAGATCCTGTAGAGAAGAGATAAAGGAGGAGGATGCAAAGTGCCAGAGGAAGGGATTGAATGATCAAATGCAAAAGACAGTGCTGAGAATCACACCAGAAAGAAGAAGCTTAGAGAAAAACAGTGAGATGAAAATATGGACAAATCTATTAATTGTAAGGAGGAAGATCAAGTGGTTCAGAAAATATCCAAAGGAGAGGAAAGGAATCAGCGTGCCAGGTATGGAAAATCTTTTACTAGCAAACCACGACATCATTTCCATAGGAAAATACAGCAAGGGGAGAAGAAATTTGAATGTCTGGAGTGTGGAAAGAGGTTCAGTACATCTACAGACCTTGCTAGACATCAGAGGACACACACAGGAGAGAAGCCATTTGAATGTCTCAACTGTGGAAAGAAGTTCAGTCGATCTGGAAGCCTTGCTAGGCATCTCAGGACCCACACAGGTTTGAAGGCATTTGAATGTCTAGAATGTGGAAAGAGCTTCAGTCATGTTGAAAGCCTTGCTAGCCATCACAAGACCCACACATGTGAGAAGCCTTTTGAATGTCTGGAGTGTGGGAAGAGGTTCAGTCAAGCTGGACACCTTGCTAGCCATCACAGGACCCACACAGGAGAGAAGCCATTTACATGTCTGGAGTGTGGAAAGACCTTCAGAAAATCTGAACACCTTACTAGGCATCACAGGACACACACAAAAGAGAAGCCATTTGAATGTCTGGAGTGTGGAAAGAGATTCAGTCGTTCTGAATACCTTGCCAACCATCACAGGACCCACACAGGTGAGAAGCCTTTTGAATGCCTGGAGTGCGGAAAGAGGTTCAGACAATCTGTAAACCTTGCTAGCCATCACAAGATCCACACTGAAGAGAAGCTATATGAATGTTTGAATTTATTCCAATGTTTGGAGTGTGGAAAGAGGTTCAAATACCCTGGAAGCCTTGCTAGCCATCACAGGACTCACACAGGAGAGAAGCCATTTGAATGTCTGGAGTGTGGAAAGAAGTTCAGTCAATATGGAAACCTTGCTAGCCATCACAAGACCCACACTGGAGAGAAGCCATTTGAATGTTTGGATTGTGGAAAGAGATTCAGTCACTCTCAAAACCTTAATAGGCATCAGAGAACCCACACAGGCGAGAAGCCATTTCAATGTTTGGAGTGTGGAAAGAGCTTCAAATACCCTGGAAGCCTTACTAGCCATCAGAGATCCCACACAGGTGAGAAGCCATTTGAATGTCTGGAGTGTGGAAAGAGGTTCAGTCGACCTGAAAGCCTGTCTAACCATCACAGAATCCACAGAGGAGAGAAACGATTTCAATGTTTGGAGTGTGGAAAGAGTTTCAAATATTCTGCAAGCCTTGCTAGCCATCACAGGACCCACTCAGGTGAGAAGCCATTTGAATGCCGGGAGTGTGGAAAGAGGTTCAGTCAATATGGAAGTCTTGCTAGCCATCACAAGACCCATACTGGAGAGAAGCCATTTGGATGTCAGGACTGAAGATTGAGTTTCTGTCGTTCTGGGGTGAAAGTTGAATTACACCAGTTAATTACCAAAATTCAATAAACATTTATTAAAATCTTTAGCAGTGTATTCTGGTGCTTTTGTTTGAATCTACAGACAATTAACTTCTGATACAAAGATATAACCATTTGTTTTTCTCTTTAATGTTTCATTTTCATTTGAAGGTACTTCTCTTATCTGTTCCCTCTCCGGTACTGGGCTGTTGGTACTTGTCACTGATCAGTGGGTCCAGCATATATGGTCCCACAGCCTGGATGCCTGACCAGAGGTGCCTGTGTAAAATGTATGTGTGAAAGATGGTATACCTTTGTGACAAAACCCAGGAATTAGATTAGTGGTTCTCAACCTTCCTAATGCCCCGACCCTTAGATACAGTTCCTCATGCTGTGGTGACCCCTTGCCCTGCTTGGAAGAGGCCACAGGCCCCCTTTGGCAGGGCATTGCCCCAGGGGCCATAGAGACCGTCCCTCTACAGGCACCCCCAGCCAACGGAAGGCTCTGGTGCCATTGACTGACATCCCTTCCAACCTATCAAGCTGTAACTCACTTCTTTCCCCCCTTCCTCCCCCTCCTCCTCCACACCCAACCTGTTTGTGTCTTTTTCTTCACTGGCTCATGGTGATGCCTGTGAAACGGTTGTTTGAGCCCCAAAGGGGTCCCGGCCCCCAGGATGGGAACCACCGAATTAGACTGTAAAATGAACCGACCAGTGTTGGCATCCGTCAAGGATTATTCTCGGGGTCTATCTCTGATAAAAATTTCTTCCTCCCACCACGTGAGGGCCTATCCAGCTCATTGAAGATAGCTGCCAAGTCACCTCTTAGTCTTTTCGTTTTCAGACTAAACACATCCAGATCAATCACGGCTTCCTTCCAGGGCATGGCCTCCATGCTTGTTGCTTTCCACCTTCTCCATGATACCAGCCTGTATCTGATATCTATTGAACTAGATCCCACTTTTGTCTTTTTATTTAGTGTTTGTCCCACTTGGTGGAGGGGGCCCACTAGACAAATCCATTGTTTTGATACAACCTTTTTTTTTGGGGGGGGGGGGAGATCTGCCAGCCTGTTTCAGGGCCAGTTGCCTAGCCTGTCGCCTAGTTGACACAGAGTGAGATTCTCACAGAACAAACAAGCCAAAGGTAGTTCCCTCTTATTATTTTTTCCATTCCACTGTCTTACCCTCTGATTCTACCCATTTTCCTACACCTGGTGCCTCATGTACTGACTGCAGTCTCCGTCATCCTTGGCTACCAGAAAGGTTCAATAGCTCACTATCCCTCACCCTTTCATCACCAGGGACATTCTTCTGCCTCTCACAAAATACCAGAACTAGGGGACCTCCACACAAAATGAGAATTGGGAGAGTGAGAACAGACAAAAGAAAATATTTTTTGACCCAGCGTGTTGTCATTCTGTGGAACTCCCTGCCATAGGAGGTGGTGATGGCATCTGGCCTGGATGCCTTCAAAGGGGATTGGACAGATTCCTGGAGGAAACGTCCATCACAGGTTACAAACCATGATGGTGATGTCTGTGAAGATTCTCAGTCATCCAGGTGAGTTTATCTGGAAGGTGAGTCATGGCTACTGGACTTCTTTTTCTTGAGAGATAGAAACATTTCTCTGCTCATCCAAACAGCTTCATCGGTCATGACGGAGATGTGTAATCTCCAGGCTTAAAACCAGGGTACTTCAAGGGCCTGATTCAGGGGAGTGGAATCAGGAGACGGATACCTAGTCTCCTGCGCTCCCAGATGTATTTGGTGGGGCCACTCTGAGATAGTGTGTCTTTGGCCTGATCCAGCATGGCTCTTCTTAGGTTCTGATGTTCTTCAGATCCGAAACCGGGTGTCTAGAGCTCCTGCCACACCTTCTCTCTAAGACCGGCCTGGTTCTGAGTACCGGCGCAAGTGGGTCGTTTTCTGCTTGGGCTCGGGCAACACAAGGCCTGGGTCGCTTCTTATCTTCCTCTTTGGGTAACTGGGGTGGCTGGAGGGGCGTGGTGTGGCGGGAGGCACGTGGAAAAGCTCGCCCTAGTGCTCAGCAAATAGTTAAGATCACCGAGTTGGCGAGCCGGAAAGTCCTAGAGTGCCGAAGAACCCTCAAAGCCCGGCACGTTCGAAAGGGGCGGGGAGGAGGTGAAGGAGACATTCAGCGTTCCTTCCGGTTAGAATGTTCAGCAACGGCTCCGCCTGGGCAGCTTCAAAGGGAAGGGGAGGGGCGCCGTTGCAGGAGATGCACGAGGCGAGAGCAGGAGCGAGTTGTTTGCATGCATTGCATAGAGGTCGACTGAACCGCTTAAGCTGACCCTGGCCCTATGGGAGGCGTGGGTGTGGGCCCATGTCTCTGTTCCTCCTTCCCTGGCATGAGTCCCCTGTTGTGGAAGGGTTGCCAAACAGAAGTGACGCTCCTCGGCGGATAGGATGATACTTGCCGGACCCTCCGATCAGATGGGGGGGGGGGACGTTTTCCAGAAAGCCAATACGGGCCCCCTTCAAAAGGGGAGCAGCTTTCGAGTTGGTACCAGAACCCATTTCCAAGCTTTCCCGATCCAATCCCTGGGTGACTTGTCCTCCTTGTCCTAATAAACGGATCGGTTGGTGGGGCTCAGGGGGAGGGGAGGTGGATCCTGGCTCATCCTTCCTAAACTGTCCTGGTCTCCTGGCTGCCAGTCCCTTCCTGGAGAGCAAGCCAACAGGGTGGAAGGGGTGGGCGAAAAATTGGGGCTATGGAGCCAATTAATTGTCAGCGAGGGGTCTTTGCAATTATAATGCACTTAAGTACGTTCCACTCACCCTCACCAGTTATAGAGAAGTTGACTTATTATTTACCATCTCCACTTTTTGCGGGGTCCATGGGGAAGATTTGCCCAAACCCAGACTCAAACCGAAACAGCTGTGGGTCTGTCAACCACATGATGCTTTGAAGTTTTTTTGGGTGGAACATATTTGCACTGAGACACCAGAGTTGCACAGTTATAAGCCAGCTTTATTTCATAACAGAAAGTTGACACAACATATAACAGAGAGACAGGAAGCCAGATGGCGGTACCATCCATCTGGGGTCTAAGATTCAGCAATGCCAATAGTGATTGCAAAGTTCCAAGTTGTCAAATGGAGCTTGTTTCTTCTTTAAATACCTTTTTAGCCAGAGACAAGAATCTTCCACAGCAGTTCTGATTTTTAGGGAACTAGACTGGACCAGCTTGCTGTTGCACTAATAGTTCCTTTTTCTTTACCTGCTACGGTATGACCTGATATTCTTCTGAGCATGTCTAAAGTTATAATTCTAAAGTGACACTTCTTTGCCGATTCAACATCTCGTCACATAAGCATTTCACATTAGCTCTAGCATTTCACAATTTTTATGGTTTTTGCCTCCTGGAAGATATTTCAGTCTTACAAAATGCAGAAGTTGTCAGCAAGCAATAGGAAAGAGGGGAGTCAGTGAGGCCGCTTGAAACCTGATGGGGAGGGAAGCAGAGGCAGGCTCCGGGCGCTTGGCTCAGAGAGGGTTAAATGCAGCTGAATTTGGCAAGATTCTTAGAGAGGAAGGACATAGGGAGAGGCAGAAATGGTCCTCCTCGTCCTCCCCCCCTCCCTACCACCTCCTTCCTCTTTCTTGCATCTGGATAGAGAGCAAGAAGCGCACCTTCTCTTCTGGACTACAACTCCCATAGCAAGGCCAGGCGGTGGTGGTAAGAGTTTTCCCTACTTTAGGCTCTGTCCGTATATATCAGTCTCCCAAGTTTTCTGACAAGAGAATCAACGGAGCATGAATGTGTACTAAAACCCCTGTGGTCCGACTGGCTGGGGATTCTGGGTGATGTAGTGGAGGGAGGGAAGACGCTTGCAAGCCCCTCCAGCCTGTTGGCTACAGGCGTGCATGTCAGCCTCCTGCCATGACAGCTTCAGTCGTCGCCTTGGCATGAAAGGAATGGGAGATACTTTCCCTGGATGGGGGAACAGAGGTGGACTGGAGGGGGGTCCCTTCTCCCAAGGAAAGGAAGTGCCCCTGCTGAGGTTTATGCTCCTCTCTAATCTTGGCAGAGCTAAGTGCTCCCTCCTCCCTGCTGAGATCTGTTGTAGCCTTTTGCCTTCTCCTCTTGCTCCCTTGCTTCTTCTGGTCTTGCTTGCAAACGCAGTTCACCATTACTTTTCCTGTGAATATTTCGTTGTTTCTCTTTATTGCCTAATATCAGAACATATTGTATGTCACCCCAAAAGGAGGGCATAAGACTTTCAGGGAGACATTTCTTGTGAAGCAAGGCAAACAGAAGAGTTTTATTCAGGTTCTTGAATTCAAAAGCGTCACTGAGGAGTGAAACAATGTATGGTGCTTTTTCAAGACTTTGTATACAGTAGGGCCCCTGTATCCACAAGTGCTTGGTTCCAGGCTGCCCCGCAGATATAGAAATCCGTGGATAAGAGCAAAGTCCTGGATTTCCACCACCCCCGAATCACATGGGCCAACTCCGGCTGGTCCCAGACAGCAGCCGCTAGCTGTAGGTTGGAAGCGACACTGCCTGAGTCTCGTTGCACGTGGGGGTGGGTGCCATGGCTAAGGTGCCGCCGCTGCTCTTTTACGGGTCCGTGACGGGGTGGGGGGATGTCATGGCTAAAGCTTGTCTGGCAACTGTGAACTGTCTCCAAGACTGGCAGCGAAACTCCTCTAATGCAGATCAGTCCCACCGTTCTGGAGCATTTTAAACCCAATTTGCCACCCCCTACTCTGTAGGGCAGCTGCCAGATGCCCTAAGAAGCACATCCGACGTGGAGTAACAAAGAGTGGGTCAGGACTGTAAAGACACAACACACACACACACACACACACACACACACACACACACACACACACACACACACACACACACACACACACACACACACACACACTGTAGGGCTGCACCTGAGTGGAGCGCTGCTGGGGAAGCTAGGCGGCCCGCTTGTTTGCTTGGCCCTGAGGCGACCGAGATAAATGAAGTGGGTGCCAAGCTGCAAACAGGATCCCGCTTGGGCTCTGGGAGGGTCGCTGGAATTATCTGAGGCCTCAGGCAAGAGGCTCCTGCCTGCTCTGAGCTGCCCTCTTGGGCCTCAGCTCCTCGTGGTTGGCAGTTCTTGGCCACGCAGCCAGTGAGCGAGCCCTCCTCTTTTATCCAGGTTCCCAGCTGGGCCAACACGGCTCTTCCCACCCCACACACAACCAGAGCAACAGCAGCAGCAGGAGACGGCAGGTGGCCCCAGAGGCGGCAGTGAGGGAGCCTCACATTTCCTGTGGAAAGCAAGCTGGGCGGGTGAGAGGAAAGGTTGCCTGGCTGCTTTCCTGAGCTGCCCCCCCCAATGCGTCAGCGCTGACGGAGCTTCTGGGCATTTGCAAGCTGTCTTGGTAGAGCCAGAGAAGGAGACGGAGGGAGCCCAACTCTGCTGCCACTCTCCTGCCATGTCCCCATGGCCTGCATGTTCCCTTGTGTTAGGTGTGCCAGCAGGCTCTAGGCCGCCCGCAGAGCAGGGGGTGTCTGCTTTCCATCCGTGGCCCTTTCCCCCTTTTGCTGCCTAGAAATAAATTATTTCCTGGCTGCCAACCACTGATACCTAAAGCTGTGGATGGTGAATCAGTGCACAGTGGGGGCCCTACTGTACTGCTACAACGATCGGAACCATCCACACGGCACGGTAATTGTTTAATTTATGTGGCACTTCTACTTTAGCCTGATATGGTTAGTTCTCCATTAGTGGCTTTCTACACGCATTGCAGAAACCAGCTGTTTTGTTGTCAGGAAAGTTTAATAGTAATAGTGAAACCTCAGGTCACATAAATTGAGGTCACGCTGATTTTTGCAGACCATCTGACTGCTACGTCACCCTCTGGTTTAACTAAAGCTAAATAAAGACTAGGGTCCATAACTGCAGCAAACAACCCCCCTCCCAAATAGTAATGATATGGTGCTTGTATGTCCACATGTGTGTGTATGTGTTTTCAATCCCTTGCTGCTTCTGCCTGGTTTGGTCCATAAAAAAAACCATCCAATAGGAAGGGCCTCGGAGCAGCCAGGAGGGCAAAACAGTTCACTGGGGGGTCCCTCATCCTCCAGACCAGCTGGGAGTGCCTCTCTCCCTTCCTTCCTTCCTTCTGGCAGAACCCATGCTTGGTGTTCGGGTGAGGAATCAGAAAGAGGAAAGGGGGGGGGTTCCTTGATTCTCCCACCCCTGCCCATCTCTTCCACCCCTTGCCCAGTCCAGCAGGCACTTGCCTCCCCCCCCCCCGAGAATTCCTATGGAGCAATCATAATGCCCTTGAGGGGAGAGTAAGGAGAAAAGAAAGGGGATTGCACAAGAGGGAAAGAGTAAGGGAGGAGAGAGGGGGTAGAGTAGGGAGAAGGGGGAGGGGCAGACATGAGGAAAGCCTCGAATCCTTCCTCCTGCCTTGAAGGAGTGGATTTGGCTTGAGAATCCTGATCCTCAGCAATGGGAACAAATGATGGTCCCTAAAGACGAAGAAGAGAGAAGGAATACGGCCAGGAGTGAGCTGGGTGTTCGTACTAGGGCAAGAGAGAGGCAAAAGAGTGGCAGAGGAAGTTGAGAGAGGAGAACGCGAACGGGGGTAGAGAAAGAGAAAGAGAGAAGTGAGTTTAGGAAGATTTATTGATTTATTTTTATTTTGAATATATATACTCCACCTTTCTCCTTGGAAAAGGACCCAAGGTGGCTTACAATAATGAGGGACAATAAACAGTCCAGAACATTTAAGACATAATCAAGTTAAGGACAGGGATTTAGAAGAGGCATGTTAGAACATTAAAAGGTAATGTTAGAGCTACAAAGAGCATGTAAGACGAAAAGTAAAAAATCCCTTATGAGGGGTAGAAAGTAACATGGAAAACATGGGTGTTCTTATGAAATCAGTCGATGCAATCATGCATGGTCAACTGTATAAAGTCCAGGCATCAGGAATGGAACCTGAGGGGGATGAGGGGAAGAGAAAATTATTCCCCCAAGTCCTGAGGCTGGAAGTGGAGAACGTCATGGGAGGACGAGGGAGACCCCTTGAAACTGCTGACACTTACAGCCTCCTCAGGAGATCTCTGGTTAGGGTTTACTGCCAGAGAATCTTCAGGCTTGTTGCCGCCAACAGCTATATTACACATGAATAACCCCTTTTTGACACCCGTTGATTGTTGGAATGAAACACAGAAAGCTGTTGACACGTCTCTCTTTATTGATCCCCTTGAGGTCAAACCCCGGGCTTGATAAACCTTTTGATAAGATTGGATTTGTATTGATATTCTGTAATCAATAATCAATGAGATGGGACATGTATAACAGCTGGGTGTTTGGAAAAAAGCTGCATTTACTGAGCGCTCATAGGGCCGGAAAGACAGGGACATAGGTAACTTCCGAAACATCTGTGGAGCTCTAAGCACAGAGCCTAACCACAAGCAGCTTCCTGTAGAAAGGGGAACAATCTGGGGTACATGAAAAAGTGTGGGGTTTTTTTAATTAAAAGTTTTATTAGTTTTAAGGGGAAAGGGAAAAGGGAAAGGATAAAAAGTAAAACACAAAGGATTGCATTAAATCTATCAAGTCAAAGAGTATACATATCAGAATCTAATATCATATCAGTAAACTAATAAATTTACTACTTCTTGCCATCTTCTTTGGTGGTCTCTTCGTAGTCTCCTTTCAGATATCCAGAAAGTATCGATTTCGATACATACTCTTATCTTTTCGTGGAAATTTCTCTCCGTAGCCGCTTCAGGTTGCTTCCAAAATTGTGCATACGGAATCCTTGCTGCAACAATTACATGGTGTAATACGTACTTTTCATCATGAGAAATATCCATATCAATTATATTCAATAAAATGAGTTCTGGTCTAAACTCTAATTTAATCTTCAATGATCTCTCTATAAATAACTTTACCATTCTCCAATATATATTTTCCTCTTTACAAGTCCACCACATATGATAAAAAGTACCACTGTCATGTTTACATTTCCAGCATCTTGAGGAACAGTTATAGATTTTAGATAAATGATGAGGGGAGAGATGCCATCTATAGAACATCTTGTAACAGTTTTCTTTAAAAGCTATAGACCTAAACAGCTTTACAGTGTTCCACAAAGAATCCCATTCTTCCAAATGCAGTGAATAACCAAAATTTATTGCCCCTCTTATCATGCAATCTTTTACCAATATTTCGTTCAATTTTTCATGTAACAGTAAATTATAAAATTTAGTAAGAACATTTTTGTCACCAGAGTATAACATTTTATCAAGTATAGTATCATTGGTCATGAAGCCACCTTCTTTAATAAGATCTTTAAAATGTGAATACGGCATATTTGTTGGTAGTTCCACCAATCTATCTTGAAACCTTCAAATAGCAATTGTTTTAGTGGTTTCAAAGAATAGTCAGGATTTAGAAGTTGTTTATAGGTCAAAATTTTGGATTTTACATTTGCAAAAGGTCCTGATATCATTTCCAGCGGTGATAGCCATCTTGGAACTTTAGTGTAAAACTGTTTTTTATAGGTAACCATGATTTTATTAAAGCATTCCTTATCCAGTGTCTTTTAAAGAGTGTAGGAATGTTACCCTTAAACCATAAATAATGGTGCCAACCCTTATCTAGATCATGACCTTCAAGACATACTATTCTATCGTTTGTCATCAAAATGCAATCCTCTATCCAAGTCATAGCTGCGGCTTTGTAGTACAAAAACAAATTGGGTAAGGCAAAACCACCAGCTTTAGTCTTAGCTTGTAAATATACATTCTTAATCTTAGCTTTCTTCTTTTGCCATATAAATACACGTATACATTTTTCTAAGCCAGAGAGGATCTTAAAAATAGATAATATAGGTAAACATTGAAACACAAATAGCAGTTTGGGCAATACAGTCATATTGATAGCGGCAATTCTACCCATTAGAGATAACTAGGGTCTCGACCAGGTTTTCAGAATCCCCTTGATTGATTTTATCACAGTAACATAATTACTGTATTCCCAAATAGAGCATTGCATCAGTTTGTCACATGTTAGTCACGGTTGGTAACATGTTGAAATCCAGACAAATTAACCAATTTTTCGGCCATAGATGGTATCATGTTTTGGTTAACATTGTTGTTTTTTCTCTATTAATCTTAAAACCAGAAAATTTTGAAAAGGCATCGAGAAGCTTTAATAATTCCGGAAGGGAAGACAGTGGGTCCTCTATAATGACCAACAGATCGTCTGCAAAGGCTTGTATCTTATAAGCATCACCTTTAACATTTATTCCATGAACCCAATCAGAGTTTCTAATTACATGTAATAGTATTTCTAGAGATAAGATGAATAACAGAGGGGACAACCCCTTGCATCAGCCAAAATTCATCATGTTCATTCTTAACATCTGCACTCCATTAGAAAAAACTATACATTGAGTCACTGTGACTTTTCACTTTTACAGACTCCATCTTTAAATAAATTAAATACATATCATATATACAGTGGACCCTTGTATAACAAACAGCTTGTATAACATAAAATCTGTACAACATAAAAAATTCCGGAGATAGGGGAAATTTGCTTAACATAATCGCCTATGGGGAGAATCTGTACAACATAAAAATGGGATTACTCCATTTGCAATGCATTCCTATGGGAATTTGTACAAAGGAAAAGTTGCTTAACATAATTTCATTCGGAATGAATTAATTACTTTATACAAGGTGCGACTGTATATAGAATATCCCGTCTAATACATATATTCACAAATATCTGACAAGTATTTCTAGATATAAGATGAATAACAAAGGGGACAACGGACATCCCTGTCTAGTGCCTTTATTCATCATGACTTTATCTGTAAGGCAGTCGTTTACTAGACTTCTAGCATTTTGTGTAGAATATATTTGCTCTATAGCTCTCAACATTCTATGACCACATTGTAAATAATCCAGTTGAGCCTTTAATAAAGACCAAGAGACATTGTTGAAGGCTTTTTCAGCATCAATGAAAGCAAAAGTGACTTGTTTTGGGGGGTGATGTTCATAATATTTGAGAGCATCAAGCAAGACTCTGATATTAGATTGTAGGTGTCTCTTGGGTAAGAAACCATTTTGGTCATGGTGTATCAAGATTAAAATTCTCTGCCATCTGTTTGCCAAAATGGTAGCAAATATTTTGTAATCCACATTTAATAGGGCAATTGGCCTATAATTTTGAATCAAATCCCTTGGTTTTCCTTCTTTTGGTATCAGAGTTAGATGTGATGTTTTCCATGAATCTGGAATGTCCTTGCCTTCTAAAATCGATGTGAATAGGTTTTTCATGTTTGTAAACAATATGTCAGAATTTATTTATTTTTTTGTAGTAAAGTACCGGGAGACCATCCAGGCCTGGAGCTTGGTTTCCTGTTTCATGATTTATAGCCTCTGTTACTTCCATCATAGTGATGAGTGCGTTTGTCATGGCCCTCTGCACTTCAGTAAGTTTTGGAAAATTAACTTGTTCAAGGTATTGGTATATGAGGTCCTTATTAATTTCTTCCCGCTTAAACAGGTTCTGGTAGAAAGCCTCTATAATTCTTTGAATTTGAATCTGGTCTGTCTGATTTTTCCCATTGTTCTCTCTAAGCATTGTAATAAGTCTTTGGGACTGTATCTTTTCTTTAATTTATAAGCAAGCTACCTACCTGGTTTGTTGGCATTTTCAACATAATTCAGTTTTGCCAGTTTAATCTTATGAGCAATGTCTGCTGTTAAAATCAGGTTAAGTTCATATCTGCCGTTAGATAGGTCTCCCACCGAGCCAGGACAGAGATTCTGATTTCATAAAGAGGGTTTTGCCTGGTCACTTTGCAGAGATTTAAATGTATAATGTATATCAAAGTTGAGGTCATCTGAGGTATGGAGAAAAAGGGAACTTCATGGTTAGGAACAACTGTTTTAACCAAGTTTCTTTAGAAGTGGAACTGCTGTGGAAGATTCTGGAGTCTGGGTGTGGCAGGCTGAAAGGTTCATTTATTGACCAAAATTATAACCATTCCTTTTTTACCCCATCCATTATATCTACATGTTGGAAAATACTAGAATTTATTCTCCATCTTTTTGCCTCTCTATAATGTTTTTAAACGTTCATTTCCATCGTAATCAATGCATGATGAATTACTTTCATTATACAGTCATACCTCGTACAACGGAGGGCTTGTATAACGAAAAATCCGTACAACGAAAAAAAAATCTGCCCCCCCTCCTTCCCCCTTCCCTGTTTTCTCTGCCTCTTCCTCCGCCGCCCTGGCCGCCGTAGAGAAGGGGGAGAAGGGGGGGAAGGAGGGGGGCCAAATCGCCGCCGCCACCACCACCACTCACCGGGTGTCTCAGACCCGCCCCGCCGAGGAGGAGGAGGAGGGCGCCCCTTCTCGCTGCCGGGCTCCCCTGGTCCGCGCTCGGCCCCCGCGTTTTTTCCTCCTCCCGGGGCCGGGGCGCCTCCTCCGGAGGGGTGTGTGTGTGTGTGTGTGTGTGTGTGTGTGTGTGTGTGTGTGTGTGAGTGAGTGAGTGAGAGAGAGAGAGAGAGAGAGAGAGAGGCGGGAACGGGCGGGTGGCTGGCGGGGGCTTTCGGAGTGCCGCCGCCGCCGCCACGGTGTGTGTGTGTGTGTGTGTGTGTGTGTGAGAGAGAGAGAGTGAGAGAGAGAGAGAGAGAGAGAGAGGCGGGAACGGGCGGGTGGCTGGCGGGGGCTTTCGGAGCGCCGCCGCCGCCGCCACCACGGGGTGTGTGTGTGTGAGTGTGTGTGTGTGTGTGTGTGTGTGTGTGTGTGAGAGAGAGAGAGAGAGAGAGAGAGAGGCGGGAACAGGCGGGTGGCTGGCGGGGGCTTTGGGAGCGCCGCCGCCACCCGTGTGTGCGTGTGTGTGCGCGCGTGTGTGTGTGTGTGTGCGTGCGTGTGTGTGTGCGTGCGCGCCGAGCCAGCGGGTGTGTGTGGGGAAATCCGCCACCCTCCCCCCCTCGGAACAAAGTCCGCCGCTGGTGCGCCCTCCTGCCTGCTGGCCGCCTCGGGGACTCCGGCAACAGGTGAGGGGGGGATTCCCGGCGCGGTCCCCCAAGCCCCCTGTCCCAGGCCAAGTGGCGCACCCCACTCCCTCCCCCCACCCCTGCGGCCACCTCCGTCCGACCACCTGCGGCCGGCCGGGAAAGAGGGAAGGAAGGAGGGGAGAGGAGGGACAGCAGACACGGAGGAGGGGTGAGCCGCCCGCCCGCCCCCCATTGCCCAAAAAAACCGCCCCCCGTCGCCCAAAAAACCGCCCCCTTTCACCCCAAAAAACCCCCATAGGAATGCATTGAAACGGATTAAATCCAGTTTCAATGCATTCCTATGGGAAATGACAATTTGTACAACGGAAAACTTGTATAACGTAATTTGATTTGGAACGAATTAATTACGTTATACAAGGTACCACTGTATTAATATCCACATCTACTATTTTAAAAAGCAAATAATAAGATAAAAATATAAAATCTGTTCTAAATCTCATGGTCACTTATATTTTGCCTCTTTTTAGCAGGTAAGATCCTGTAGAGAAGAGATAAAGGAGGAGGATGCAAAGTGCCAGAGGAAGGGATTCAATGATCAAATGCAAAAGACAGTGCTGAGAATCACACCAGAAAGAAGAAGCTTAGAGAAAAACAGTGAGATGAAAAGATGGACAAATCTATTAATTGTAAGGAGGAAGATCAAGTGGTTCAGAAAATATCCAAAGGAGAGGAAAGGAATCAGCGTGCCAGGTATGGAAAATCTTTTACTAGCAAACCACGACATCATTTCCATAGGAAAATACAGCAAGGGGAGAAGAAATTTGAATGTCTGGAGTGTGGAAAGAGGTTCAGTACATCTACAGACCTTGCTAGACATCAGAGGACACACACAGGAGAGAAGCCATTTGAATGTCTCGACTGTGGAAAGAAGTTCAGTCAATCTGGAAGCCTTGCTAGGCATCTCAGGACCCACACAGGTTTGAAGGCATTTGAATGTCTAGAATGCGGAAAGAGCTTCAGTCATGTTGAAAGCCTTGCTAGCCATCACAAGACCCACACAGGTGAGAAGCCTTTTGAATGTATGGAGTGTGGGAAGAGGTTTACTCAAGCTGGACACCTTGCTAGCCATCACAGGACCCACACAGGAGAGAAGCCATTTACATGTCTGGAGTGTGGAAAGACCTTCAGAAAATCTGAACACCTTACTAGGCATCACAGGACACACACAAAAGAGAAGCCATTTGAATGTCTGGAGTGTGGAAAGAGATTCATTCGTTCTGAATACCTTGCCAACCATCACAGGTCCCACACAGGTGAGAAGCCTTTTGAATGCCTGGAGTGCGGAAAGAGGTTCAGACAATCTGTAAACCTTGCTAGCCATCACAAGATCCACACTGGAGAGAAGCTATATGAATGTTTGAATCAATTTCAATGTTTGGAGTGTGGAAAGAGGTTCAAATACCCTGGAAGCCTTGCTAGCCATCACAGGACTCACACAGGAGAGAAGCCATTTGAATGTCTGGAGTGTGGAAAGAAGTTCAGTCAATATGGAAACCTTGCTAGCCATCACAAGACCCACACTGGAGAGAAGCCATTTGAATGTTTGGATTGTGGAAAGAGATTCAGTCATTCTCAAAACCTTAATAGGCATCAGAGAACCCACACAGGCGAGAAGCCATTTCAATGTTTGGAGTGTGGAAAGAGCTTCAAATACCCTGGAAGCCTTACTAGCCATCAGAAAATCCCACACAGGTGAGAAGCCATTTGAATGTCTGGAGTGTGGAAAGAGGTTCAGTCGACCTGAAAGCCTGTCAACCATCATAGAATCCACAGAGGAGAGAAACGATTTCAATGTTTGGAGTGTGGAAAGAGTTTCAAATATTCTGAAAAGCTTGCTAGCCATCACAGGACCCACTCAGGTGAGAAGCCATTTGAATGCCTGGAGTGTGGAAAGAGGTTCAGTCAATATGGAAGTCTTGCTAGCCATCACAAGACCCATACTGGAGGGGAAGCCTTTGGATGTCAGGACTGAAGATTGAGTTTCTTCGTTCTGGTGTGAAAGTTAAATTTAAACACCAGTTAATTACCAAAATTCAATAAACATTTATTAACAACATCTTAGCAGTGTATTCTGGTGTTTTGTTTGTATCTACAGACAATTAACTTCTGAAACAAACATATAACCATTTGTTTCTCTCTTTAATGTTTCATTTTCATTTGAAGGTATTTCTCTTATCTGTTCCCTCTCCGGTACTGGGCTGGTGGTACTTGTCACTGATCAATGAGTCCAGCATATATGGTCCCACAGCCTGGATGCCTGACCAGAGGTGCCTGTGTAAAATGTATGTGTGAAAGATGGCATACATTTGTGACAAAACCCAGGAATTAGACTAGTGGTTCTCAACCTTCCTAATGCCCCGACCCTTAGATACAGTTCCTCATGCTGTGGTGACCCCTTGCCCTGCTTGGAAGAGGCCACAGGCCCACTTTGGCAGGCCATTGCCCCAGCGGCCATAGAGACCGTCCCTCTACAGGCACCCCCAGCCAACGGAAGGCTCCGGTGCCATTGACTGACATCCCTTCCAACCTATCAAGCTGTAACTCACTTCTTTCCCCCCCTTCCTCCCCCTCCTCCTCCACACCCAACCTGTTTGTGTCTTTTTCTTCACTGGCTCATGGTGATGCCTGTGAAACGGTTGTTCGAGCCCCAAAGGGGTCCCGGCCCTCAGGTTGGGAACCACCGAATTAGACTGTAAAATGAACCGACCAGTGTTGGCATCCGTCAAGGATTATTCTCCGGATCTATCTCTGATAAAAAATTTGTTCCTCCCACCACATGAGGGCCTATCCAGCTCATTGAAGATAGCTGCCAAGTCACCTCTTAGTCTTTTCGTTTTCAGACTAAACACATCCAGATCAATCACAGCTTCCTTCCAGGGCATGGCCTCCATGCTTGTTGCTTTCCACCTTCTCCATGATACCAGCCAGGATCTGATATCTATTGAACTAGATCCCACTTTTGTCTTTTTATTTAGTGTTTGTCCCACTTGGTGGAGGGGGCCCACTAGACAAATCCATTGTTTTGATACAACCTTTTTTTTTGGGGGGGGGGAGATCTGCCAGCCTGTTTCAGGGCCAGTTGCCTAGCCTGTCGCCCAGTTGACACAGAGTGAGATTCTCACAGAACAAACAAGCCAAAGGTAGTTCCCTCTTATTATTTTTTCCATTCCACTGTCTTACCCTCTGATTCTACCCATTTTCCTACACCTGGTGCCTCATGTACTGACTGCAGTCTCCGTCATCCTTGGCTACCAGAAAGGTTCAATAGCTCACTATCCCTCACCCTTTCATCACCAGGGACATTCTTCTGCCTCTCACAAAAAACCACAACTAGGGGACCTCCACACAAAATGAGAATTGGGAGAGTGAAACAGACAAAAGAAAATATTTTTTGACCCAGCGTGTTGTCATTCTGTGGAACTCCCTGCCATAGGAGGTGGTGATGGCATCTGGCCTGGATGCCTTCAAAGGGGATTGGACAGATTCCTGGGAGGAAACGTCCATCACAGGTTATCAAAACCATGATGGTGATGTCTGTGAAGATTCTCAGTCATCCAGGTGAGTTATCTGGAAGATGAGTGATGGCAACTGGACTTCTTTTTGTTTAGAGATAGAAACATTTCGCTGCTTCATCCAACACTTCATCGGTCATGACGGAGATGTGTAATCTCCAGGCTTAAAACCAGGGTACTTCAAGGGCCTGATTCAGGGGAGTGGAATCAGGAGACGGATACCTAGTCTCCTGCGCTCCCAGATGTATTTGGTGGGGCCACTCTGAGATAGTGTGTCTTTGGCCTGATCCAGCATGGCTCTTCTTAGGTTCTGATGTTCTTCAGATCCGAAACCGGGTGTCTAGAGCTCCTGCCATACCTTCTCTCTAAGACCGGCCTGGTTCTGAGTACCGGCGCAAGTGGGTCGTTTTCTGCTTGGGCTCGGGCAACACAAGGCCTGGTCGCTTCTTCTCTTCCTCTTCGGGTAACTGGGGTGGCCGGAGGGGCGTAGTGTGGCGGAGGCACGTGGGAAAAGCTCGCCCTAGTGCTCAGCAAAGGGTTACGATCACCGAGTTTGCGAGCGGAAAGTCCTAGAGTGCCCAAGAACCCTCAAAGCCCGGCGCGTTCGAAAGGGGCGGGGAGGAGGTGAAGGAGACATACAGCGTTCCTTCCGGTTAGAGTGTTCAGCAACGGCTCGCCTGGGCAGCTTCAAGGGAAGGGGAGTGCAGGAGATGCACGAGGCGAGAGCAGGGGCGAGTTGTTTTGCATGCATTGCATAGAGGTGACTGAACCGCTTAAGCTGACTCTGGCCCTATGGGAGGCGTGGGTGTGGGCCCATGTCTCCGTTCCTCCTTCCCTGGCATGAGTCCCTGTTTGTGGAAGGGTTGCCAAACAGAAGTGACGCTCCTCGGCGGATAGGATGATACTTGCCGGACCCTCCGATCAGATGGGGGGGGGGGGAAGGGACGTTTCCAGAAAGCCAAACGGGCCCCTTCAAAAGGGGAGCAGCTTTCGAGTTGGTACCAGAACCCATTTCCAAGCTTTCCCGATCCAATCCTGGGTGACTTGTCCTCCTTGTCCTAATAAACGGATCGGTTGGTGGGGCTCAGGGGGAGGGGAGGTGGATCCTGGTCATCCTTCCTAAACTGTCCTGGTCTCCTGGCTGCCAGTCCCTTCCTGTAGAGCAAGCCAACAGGGTGGAAGGGGTGGGCGAAAAATAGGGGCTATGGAGCCAAATAATTGTCAGCGAGCGGTCATTGCAATTATAATGCACATAAACCTACAGAACGTTCAACACACCCACACCAGTTAAAGAGAAGTTGAACTTTTTTACCATCTCCACTTTTTGCGGGGTCCATTTGGAAGATTTGGCCAAACCCAGACTCAAACCCAAACAGCTGTGGGTCTGCCAACCACATGATGCTTTGGAGGTTTTTTGTGTGGAACATATTTGCACTGAGACACCAGAGTTGCACAGTTATAAGCCAGCTTTATTTCATAACATAGAAAGTTGACACAACATATAACAGAGAGACAGGAAGCCAGATGGTGGTACCATCCATCTGGGGTCTCAGATTCAGCAATGCTAATAGTGATTGCAAAGTTCCAAGTTGTCAAATGGAGCTTGTTTCTTCTTTAAATACCTTTTTAGCCAGAGTCCAGAATCTTCCACAGCAGTTCTGATTTTTAGGGAACTAGCCTGGACCAGCTTGCTGTTGCACTAATAGTTCCTTTTTCTTTACCTGATACGGTATGACCTGATATTCCTCTGAGCATGTCTAAAGTTATAATTCTAAAGTGATACTTCTTTGCTGATTCAACATCTCCTCACATAAGCGTTTCACATTAGCTCTAGCATTTCACAATTTTTGTGGTTTTTGCCTCCTGGAAGATATTTCAGTCTTACAGAATGCAGAAGTTGTCAGCAAGCAATAGGAAAGAGGGGAGTCAGTGAGGCCGCTTGAAACCTGATGGGGAGAGAAGCAGAGGCAGGCTCCGGGCGCTTGGTTCAGAGAGGGTTAAATGCAGCTGAATTTGGCAAGATTCTTAGAGAGGAAGGACATAGGGAGAGGCAGAAATGGTCCTCCTCGTCCTCCCCCCACCATCACCTCCTTCCTCTTTCTTGCATCTGGATAGAGAGCAAAAAGCGCACCTTCTCTTCTGGACTACAACTCCCATGGCAAGGCCAGGCGGTGGTGGTAAGTGTTTTCCCTACTTTAGGCTCTATCCGTATATATCACTCTCCCAAGTTTTCTGACAAGAGAATCAACGGAGCATGAATGTGTACTAAAACCCCTGTGGTCTGACTGGCTGGGGATTCTGGGTGATGTAGTGGAGGGAGGGAAGACGTTTGCAATCCGCTCCAGCCTGTTGGCTACAGGCGTGCGTGTCAGCCTCCTGCCATGACAGCTTCAGCTGGCACCTTGGTATGAAAGGAATGGGAGATACTTTCCCTGGATGGGGGAACAAAAGTGGACTGGAGGGGGGGGGTCCCTACTCCCAAGGAAAGGAAGTGCCCCTGCTGAGGCTTATACTCCTCTCTAATCTTGGCAGAGCTAAGTGCTCCCTCCTCCCTGCTGAGATCTGTTGTGGCCTTTTGCCTTCTCCTCTTGCTCCCTTGCTTCTTCTGGTCTTGCTTGCAAACGCAGTTCACCGTTACTTTTCCTGTGAATATTTCGTTGTTTCTCTTTATTGCCTAATATCAGAACATATTGTGTGTCACCCCAAAAGGAGGGCATAAGACTTTCAGGGAGACATTTCTTGTGAAGCAAGGCAAACAGAAGAGTTTTATTCAGGTTCTTGAATTCAAAAGCGTCACTGAGGAGTGAAACAATGTGTGGTGCTTTTTCAAGCCTTTATATACAGTAGGTCCCCTGTATCCACAGGTGCTTGGTTCCAGGCTGCCCCGCAGATATAGAAATCCATGGATAAGAGCAAAGTCCTGGATTTCCACCACCCCCGAATCACATGGGCCAACTCCGGGTAGTCCCAGACAGCAGCCGCTAGCTGTAGGTTGGAAGCGACACCGCCTGAGTCTCGTTGCACGTGGGGGTGGGTGCCATGGCTAAGGTGCCGCCACTGCTCTTTTACGGGTCCGTGACGGGGTGGGGGGATGTCATGGCTAAAGCTTGTCTGGCAACTGTGAACTGTCTCCAAGAGTGGCAGCGAAACTCCTCTAATGCAGATCAGTCCCACCGTTTTGGAGCATTTTAAACCCAATTTGCCACCCCCTACTCTGTAGGGCAGCTGCCAGATGCCCTAAGAAGCACATCCGACGTGGAGTAACAAAGAGTGGGTCAGGACTGTAAAGACACAACACACACACACACACACACACACACACACACACACACACACACACACACACACACACACACACACACACACACACACACTGTAGGGCTGCACCTGAGTGGAACGCTGGTGGGGAGGCTAGGCGGCCTGCTTGTTTGCTTGGCCCTGAGGCGACCAAGATAAATGAAGTGGATGCCAGACTGCAAACAGGATCCCGCTTGGGCTCTGGGAGGGTCACTGGATCTCTCTGAGGCCTCAGGCAAGAGGCTCCTGCCTGCTCTGAGCTGCCCTCTTGGGCCTCAGCTCCTCGTGGTTGCCAGTTCTTGGCCAGGCAGCCAGTGAGCGAGCCCTCCTCTTTTATCCAGGTTCCCAGCTGGGCCAACACAGCTCTTCCCACCCCACACACACCCAGAGCAACAGCAGCAGGAGGAGACGGCAGGTGGCCCCACAGGCGGCAGCGAGGGAGCCTCACATTTCCTGTGGAAAGCAAGCTGGGCGGGTGAGAGGAAAGGCTGCCTGGCTGCCTTCCTGAGTTCCCCCTCAACCCCTCATTTCTCTCAATTCCTCAGCGCTGACGGAGCTTCCGGGCATTTGCAAGCTGTCTTGGTAGAGCCAGAGCGGGAGATGGAGGGAGCCCAACTCTGCTGCCACTCTCCTGTCACGTCCACATGGCCTGCATGTTCCCTTGTGTTAGGTGTGCCATCAGGCTCTAGGCCGCCCGCAGAGCAGGGGGTGCCTGCTTTCCATCCGTGGCCCTTTCCCCATTTTGCTGCCCAGAAATAAATTATTTCCTGGCTGCCAACCACAGATAACTGAACCTGTGGATGGTGAATCAGCGCATATGGGGGCCCTACTGTACTGCTACAACGATTGAAACCATCCACAGATCACGGTAATTGGTCAATGTATGTGGCACTTCTGCTTTAGCCTAACATGGTCAATTCTCCATTAGTGACTTTCTGCTTGCATTGCAGAAACCAGCTGTTTTGTTGTCAGGAAAGTTTAATAGTAATAGTGAAACCTCAGGTCACATACATTGAGGTCACGCTGATTTTTGCAGACCATCTGACTGCTACGTCACCCTCTGGTTTAACTAAAGCTAAATAAAGACTAGGGGCCATAACTGCAGCAAACAACCCCCCTCCCAAATAGTAATGATATGGTGCTTGTATGTCCACATGTGTGTGTATGTGTTTTCAATCCCTTGCTGCTTCTGCCTGGTTTGGTCCATAAAGAAAACCATCCAATAGGAAGGGCCTCGGAGCAGCCAGGAGGGCAAAACAGTTCACTAGGGGGTCCCTCATCCTCCAGACCAGCTGGGAGTGCCTCTCTCCCTTCCTTCCTTCCTTCTGGCAGAACCCATGCTTGGTGTTTGGGTGAGGAATCAGAAAGAGGAAAGAGCGGGGTGGTCCTTGATTCTCCCACCGCTGCCTATCTCTTCCACCCCTTGCCCAGTCTAGCAGGCACTTGCCTCCCCCCCCCCCCCCCGAGAATTCCTATGGAGCAATCATAATGCCCTTGAGGGGAGAGTAAGGAGAAAAGAAAGGGGATTGCACAAGAGGGAAAGAGTAAGGGAGGAGAGAGGGGGTAGAGTAGGGAGAAGGGGGAGGGGCAGACAAGAGGAAAGCCTCGAATCCTTCCTCCTGCTTTGAAGGAGTGGATTTGGCTTGAGAATCCTGAACCGATTATTATTTCTTTGAATTCTGTACTGTGGAATTTTATATTTGTTAACTGCCTTGAGTTCCCATTTGGGAAAATCTGGTGGTATATAGCTATAAATATAATAATAAATAATAAATATTTTTAAAAGACTTAGAGAAAATTCACTGAAGGTACAGGATCAGGAGATTACAGTTCTGAAACAGGTTCCATGGAAGATATGAGACGTCAGGAATCAATATCAGTTCTTTAAATATGGGCACGATCCATTTTTTATTGATTATGCTGAAAATTCTACAAGGGAGGCTTCAGCAGTATGTGGACAGAGAACTTCCAGAAGTGCAAGCTGGATTTCGAAGGGGAAGAGGAACTAGAGATCAAATTGCCAACATGCACTGGATTATGGAGAAAGCCAGAGAGTTCCAGAAAAACATCTACTTCTGCTTCATTGGCTATGCTAAAGCCTTTGACTGTGTGGACCACAACAAACTATGGCAAGTCCTTAAAGGAATGGAAGTGCCTGACCATCTTATCTGTTTCCTAAGAAATCTATATGTGGGACAAGCAGCAACCGTCAGAACTGGATATGGAACAACTGACTGGTTTAAAATTGGGAAAGGAGTAGAACAAGGCTGTATACCAGGCCTGCCCAACAGGTAGACTGCGGGCTACTGGTAGCCCGTGAAGGGTTCAAAAGTAGCCCGCCATCCATCAATAAAAAAAGTGAGGGGTAAGTTCTCCACCCCTCCCTCCCCCATCCCAAGGACTACCACTGCCCCAGCAAAGTTCTGGGTCTGCCGGCCAACTGTCTCAGCCGAGCAGGGCAGTTCAAAGGCCACGGTGCATTGAAATCTGTTCCCTCCAGAACAGATTACTTGGTTTTCAATGTATTCCTATGGGAAACTGCTGCCTTACTTACAAAAGTTTTTAGTTATGAGCATGTGCTCGGAACAGATAAAATTCCTAAGTAGAGGTTTTAGTGTAGTAGCCCTCAGGCACTTTGGGCTGGAAAAAGTAGACCTTGGCCTGTTCAAAGTTGAACAGCCCTGCTGTATACTGTCACCTTGCCTATTTAACTTATATGCAGAGTACATCATGCGAAAGGCAGGTCTGGATGAATCACAAGCCGGAATTAAGATTGCCGAAAGAAATATCAACAACCTCAGATACGCAGAAGATACGACCTGATGAGAAAGGGGGAGGAATTAAAAAAACCCTTAAAGAGGGCGAAAGGAAAGGTGAAAAAATAGGCTGAAGCTCAACATAAAAATACTAAGATCAGGGCCCAAACCCGGTCCCACCCTCCTGGCAAAGAGAAGGGGAAAAAGGGACAATGACAAGTTTATTTTCTTGGGCTCCTTGTTCACTGAGATGGCGATGCAGCAACAAATAAAAAGTTTGCTTCTTGGGCAGAAAGCAATGGCAAACCTAAATACACCTAAAGAGAGAGACATCACTTTGCCAACTAATGCCGGATAGTCAAAGCTATGGTTTTTCCGTATGAGTAGGGGAATGAAGCTGGACTATAAAGAAGGTTGATCACTGAGAACGATCTTTTGAGCTGTGGGGTGGAGGGAGTCTTAGATCCCCCTGGACTGCAAGGAAATCAAACCTATCCATCCTGAAAGAAATCAACCACGAATGTTCACTGGAAGGACAGATTTTGAAGCTGAGGCTCCAGTACTTTCACCACCTCATGAGGAGAGAGGAGTCTTGGGGAAAGTCCCTGATGTTGGGAAAGACTGAAGTCAAAAGGAAAAGAGGACGGCAGAGAATGAGATGGTTGGACGGTGTCATCGATGCAACCAATATGGATTTGACCAAACTCCGGGAGGCAGTGGAAGGTAGGACGGTCTGGCGAGCTCTGGTCCATAGGGTTACAAAGAGTCGGACATGGCTGAACGACTGAACAACAACAACAACAACAACGAACCAGAAAACCCATGGTTCAGCTTCATCTGGTTCGGGCCCACTTTTGGTTTGGTTCTGGTTCTGGTTTGAACGAAGTTTCAAAAAAAATCGTTTGAACCCAAACCGGTTTGGGTTCGGGTTCTTACCGCCGGTGATAGCGGTGAGTCCTCGCCAATGGCGGATCCTGGCCCCTGCGCCAGGGGCTTTTTGAGGAGCTGGCATGGGGCCAGTGCCTCTTTTTTTTTAAAAAAAACTTTTAAATACCCCTTTAAAATACCCCCTGGGGCTTTTTAATTTTTTTATTTTTTTTCTTAATTTTAGAACACCGACCTGGCCACCCCTGGGGCTGGGTTGGCGCTCCTTTATTTTATTTTTTTACTTCCAGTTCTGTCCGTGCTACAGCTGTAGCATGGCCGGCTTTTGTTGTTGTTTCTTTCAGCGCCTGGGGCCTGGTCAGTGCTGGGTTTTTTTATTTTACATTTTTACTATATTAGGATGTCGACCAGGCCGCCCCTGGGACCCGGTCGGCTGTCCTTTTTTATTTTTTCAAGTGCCCACCAAATGGCTCCTGGGCCCAGGTGGGCGCTTATTTATTATTATTATTATTATTATTATTATTATTATTATTATTATTATTATTATTATTATTATTATTATTATTATTATTATTATTTTAGGGTGCCAACCAAGCCACCCCTGGGGCCAGGTCAGTGCTCCTTTTTTATTTTATTTTATTTTTATTTTATTTTGGGGATTTTTTTTTTCACTTCCGGGTTTCCCAGCCCCATGCTACAGTTTTTTTGTTTTGTTTTTTATTTTCTCGCACAGCCCCTGGGGCCTGGTTGGTGCTGTTTTTTTTTATTATTTTAAAAAATTTTTAGGGTACTGACCGGCTACCGTGCAGCCCGGTCAGCGCTCCTTTTTATTTTTTATTTTTTTTTACTTTATTTTTATTTTTTACTGCCGACCACGTGGCCATGCTTCAGCTGTAGCACGGCTGTAGGCTTGCCCCCCCCCCACCCGTTCGCCATCCTTGAAGGACCTCCAGACCAGCCCCAGGTAGGAGACATCTCCGCCCCCCCCATTAATGAAACGAACCTAACCAAACCAATTTTTCTCGATTCATTTTGTTTCATTTTGAATTTACCCCTAGGGTCGTTATTCGTTTTGTTACATTACGTAATGAATAACGAGTTCATTTCTACTGTTCTTAACAAACAAATGTGGATAAAGTGAGAGACTTCTATGACAGATAAATCGCAACAACAGAACAACCCCAATCAGAGAGGGAAGAGATGGAGAGACAGAGAGACAGAGGTTAGCTTTTCTAAGTATGGGAGGAGAAGAAGCCCAAGAGTTACCAATGGAAGAACGCATTACTAGGTTCTCAACAGAGAAATCTGGAACCACTTGAAAAGAGAAAAACTAGATCATTAAATCCCGTTTATAAATAATCAAGATGGAAGTGAGAACAGGATTTTTTCCAGTGAACATAAATGGTGTAAATTCACCTAATAAAAGACGTACTTTTTTTTACAAAACTTCAAAAATAAAGGGCAGATATAATTTGCTTGCAAGAAACTCACATCAAGGGAAAAATCATAGACTTGGAATGCCCTGTGTGGAGCAGGGAAAGATCAAGGGGCTCAGCAGACGAGAGTACCGCCTACACCCAGACAGGGTGACTGGTTTGAGTGGCAGGAAAAACAGAGGAGACAGGAGGAGGCGAGGAGTGCCCGGATGAGGGAAGAGAAAAAATGTGAAGAAATGAGAAAGTTTGAGGAGTCGTTGAGGATTGATTGGGCAGAAAGGGTGGGAAAGGAAGACACAGCCATGGCTGTGGAGGTCGGGTATGGAGATACAGTATAAGGTTGAAACCATGCATGTTACCCCCAGGATGGGAATGGGTGTGGATGCAAAACCCAGACACTTCAGAATGGGAAAAATGATGATGCCTCATGCAGAGGCTGAGAGCTACAGAAACAAAGCTCATAAGGTGGGTTGCTCATATTGGGGCAGTGGGAAGCAAGGGAATATCAGAGAAAGGTGAAGCAGATCAGCAAAGAAATAGCTATTGACAAGTGGGTGGCTTAGAAGGTGGCCGAAGAACATCGATCCGGAATATACTCCTGCAGAAGGTGTTTAAGGGCCTTTTTACACGACCCCTAAGATCCGCTGGTCCCTTAAATTCGGACCAGAGATCTTGAAGGTTTGTCGCTCTCCCTGCGTTCCCACCCCCTCCGCACTTCCTTGTTCTGTCTGCGTGAGGGGAGGGAGAAAAAAAGGGAGAAAAGAATGCACTCTTACCTTCGGAGTGCCCGTGGAAGTTGCTCCGCCCCCCCCGTCACTTCCTGGTTCCTCTTAAAGGGGCGGGAGGCAAAAAAGCAACAACAAAAAGAAGCGAGGAGAGCCCGGCACTCTCCGCATCAAAATTTTTCACTCTCCCAGAGCAGGTACCTGAAAGGTGTGCTGGGTCACGCTTAGGTGTGCGGGGTCGCACTTAATTTTCTGTTAGCTCCGGAGCTGATGGGGAAACATTTTTAAGCTCCGGAGCTGGGAGCCATTTGCAGCGGAGCTTAGGGGTCGTGTATAAACGCCCTAACATTGGCCGAGGATTTTCCAGGCTGGGGACGTTGGTGACCACCATGTGGAACACAAGCCTCAGTGGAGGCTGGGGTGCAGACCACCAAAGCGACCCTGGAATTAGCGCCGCGGAAGGGGTCTGGTGGGGAACCAACCTCTCCGGAGCAGAGGGAGGGTTGAACTCTTTCTTATGTACCCCTACTTAGGAATCAAAGAACAATCCGTGTGTCACTACTGTTGGTTCTGTTGAAGTTGCTGTTGAAGAAGGTGCCTCCAATATCTTGGAAGAAGTTAATAAAAAGAACTCTGGTTTTAAAAGGAATGCCTCTTTATTGGAAAAGGAAGGCAGTGGAATATGCTGCCACAAAGGGTGGTGGAGTCTCCTTCTTTGGAGGTTTTTAAGCAGAGGCTGGATGGCCATCTGTCAGGAGTCCTCTGATGAAGGTTCCTGCATGGCAGGAGGTTGGACTGGATGGCCCTTGAGGTCTCTTCCAACTCTATGCTTCTATGATTCTATGAAGGGCTGGGTGTCTGGCAAGGAGAGGAACCCTCACGCCCTAAATTAGGAAAACGTTTCTATGCATGTGACTAAAAAAAAGAGGAGTAACAATTTACTTGAAATCTCCAAAAGAAGCAAAACTCTGTTATGCAGATCAGCATTGAAGAATCTTAATGGTTGAAATGGAAATTAATAATGAAATAACACTCTGAGTGGCCATATATGCATCCAATGATAAACAGGAAAAATTCTACGAAGAACTGCACAACTTGCTGATAGAAAAGAATTACCAAAACATCTGCCTAATTGGTCATTTTAATGCAATTGTGGACCGATCAAAAGATTATAAAAAAGATCATATAGGAAAGAGCAAAAGAAGAATATTTTCTAAAAGATTTTTTCAAATGGCTGAAGCATTGGGATTAGAACACACGTGGCGAGGGCTGAATAAGGATAAATTACAATATATGTTCTACTCATATAGACATAAATCTTGGTATAGAATTGATATGATTTGGATGACAAATGATCTGAGGTTGGAGAGTGATGAATTAGAAATTCAACCAAATATCTGGGCTGATCATAATGATATTAAAATAATTTAGAATGGAAAAACAAAACAGAAAGGAAGATGGACACTAAATACAGCCATATTGAAAGAACAGGAATTCATAGTTAAAGCAAAAAATAAAATAAAATAAAATGGATCATTATTTTAAGGAAAATACAGTTCATAACACCTCATTGCAGTCTATATGGGATGCTGCTAAGGCTGTCTTCTGTGGCATAGCAATATCATATACAACTATTAGAAATAAAAAAAGAGATTTGTATGACTCTATGAAACAAAATATAAAAGATGGGAATTGCAGCTTCAAAATAATCCTGACAATAAAACAGCAAAAAAGGAAATAGATATGCTTAAACATAAACTGAACCTTATGGACACAGAAGAAACGGCTCAACAAATAAAAGCGGTTGACGAAAATTTCTTTGAAAATGCAAATAAACCAGGAAGGTGGTTAGCTTATAAACTGAGAAAAAGAAAAAAAAACAAATCAGTAGCTTAAAAGACTGAAATGGCTTTTTACAAACTAATAGAGATCTATTACATAATATAACAATAGAGTTCCACTCTAATTTGTACAAACCACAGACAAGAGATAAGAAAAAGATGGAAGATCTTTTTTTGGCTAACTGATTTCTCTTCAAATATATCAAATCCCACTGAATTTTATTATACTATCTACTGTAATTCTTTCCTCATAGCTTGAATTTCCATTAATTTCCTAGTATCGCTATCTCTAAAACAACTACTTTCTAGATCTTTTATCTCTCCTCTAATGTTCTTATATTTTCTTCTTTCAATTTTTAATCTACATGATTCTCTTATAGATCTTCATAACTACCTTCATAGTGCCCCATATCACTCCCACTTTAATCCCACCTTATTAATTTATTGACCAAATTCCAACCCTTCCTTTTTACCCTATCCATTATATCCACATGTTGGAAAATACTAGAATTTATTCCCATCTGTTGCCTCTTTATAACCTTTTTAAACTTCTTTTCCATCGTAATCAATGCATGATCAGTTTACATTCATTATATTAATCTGTATCCATATCTACTATTTAAGAAAACAAATAAGATTAAAAATATAAAATCTCTTCTAATCTTGTGGTAACTTATATTTTTCTTCTTTTTTGCAAAATAAGACGCTGTAGAGAAGAGCTAAAAGATGAGGATATAAAGCGCCAGAGGAAGGGATTGAATGATCAAATGCAAAAGACAGTGTTGAGAATCACACCAGAAGGAAGAAGCTTAGAGAAAAACAGATAGATGAAAAGATGGACAAATCTATTAATTGTAAGGAGGAAGACCATGTGGCTCAGAAAAAAAGCCCAAAGAGAGGAAAGGGAAAGAACACGCCAACCATGGAATATATTTTACTAGCAGATCAACACGATATTTCCAAAGGAAAATACACCAAGGCAAGAAGCAATTTGAATGTCTGGAGTGTGGAAAAAGGTTCAGTAGATCTAGAGACCTTGCTAGACATCAGAGGACACACACAGGAGAGAAGCCATTTGAATGTCTCGAGTGTGGAAAGAGGTTCAGTCGATCTGGAATCCTGGCTATCCATCACAGAACCCACACAGACGAGAAGCAATTTCAATGTCGGGAAATGTGGGAAGAGGTTCCGTCAAGCTGGACACCTTGCCAACATCAAAGGACCCACACAGGTGAGAACCCAAATATGAATGTTTGGGTGTGGAAAGAGGTTCAGTCAACCTGGAATCCTTGCCAACCATCACAGAACCCACACAGGTGAGAAGCCGTTTGGATGCCTTGAGTGTGGAAAGAGGTTCAGACAATCTGTATTACCTTGCTAGCCATCACAAAACCCACACTGGAGAGAAGCCATATAAATGTTTGGAGTGGGGAAAAAGAGATTTCATCAACCTGGAAGCCTAGCTAGCCATTACAGAACCCACACAGAGAGAAGAAATTTTCCCAATGTTTGGAGTGTGGAAAGAGGTTCAAATACCCTGGAAGCCTTACTAGCCATCAGAGAACCCCCACAGGTGAGAAACGATTTCAATTTTTGGAGTGTGGAAGAGGTTCAGTCGACCTGGAATCCTGGCTAACCCATCATAGAACCCACAGGCCCGAGAAACCATTTCAATGTCTGGAGTGTGGAAAGAGGTTCAGTCAACCGGAAACTTTGCTAGACATCACAGAACCCACACAGACCAGAAGCGATTTCAATGTTTGGAGTGTGGAAAGAGGTTGAAATACCCTGGAAGCCTTGTAGCCATCAGAGGACCCACACAGGAGAAAGCCATATGAATGTCTGGGTGTGGAAAGAAGTTCAGTAATTAGGGAAACCTTGCTAGCCATCACAAGGACCCACACTGGAGAGAAGCCATTTCAATGTCTGAAGTGGGGGAAAGGGTTCAGTCATCTGGAAACCTTGCCATCATCAAGGACCCCACACAGGGAGAAGCCATTTGGATTCAGATGAGGATTGGAATTTTATGTCGTTTTGTTTTGAAGGTTGAATTACACAGTTATTCCCAAAAAATTCAAATAAACAATTTTACTTAACAACTTTTTGAAGTGTATTCTTGAACCCTTTTGTTTGAATCTTCACAATTAACTTCTGGTTCAAATATATAACCTTTTTTTCTCTTTGAACATTTCATTTCATTTAAGGTATTTCTCTTTATCTGTTCCCTCTCCAGTAAATGGGGCTGGTGGTACTTTTTCAATGATCAATGGGTCCCGCATATATGGTCCCACAACCTGGTATGCCTGACCAGAGGTTTTTTCATGTGTAAAAAGTTATGTGCGAAAGGTGGCCCTAATTGTGACAAAAAACCAGGAATTAGACTAGTGGTTTCAACCTTACCTTAAAGCACCCGACCCCTTTGATACAGTTCCTCATGCTTTGGGTGACCCCTTGGGGCCCGCTTGGAAGAGGGGGCAGGCCCCTTTTGGCAGGGGCAAATTTCCCAGGGGGCCCTAGGGGGACCGTTTTTCTACAGGGGAACCCAGCCAAAAGGAAGCCTTTGGGGCCATTGACTGACTTTTATTCCCAACTTCAAGCTGTAACTCACTTTTTTCCCCCCTTCCCCCCTACACAAAATCCATAATTTTGATGACTTTTTTTTTTTTGGTGGGGGGGTGTCAGCCGGGCCTGTTTCAGGGCTGTTGCCTAGCCTTGGTCACCCAATTCACAGAGTCAACTTTGTGTGTTTCTCAACAGTACAAACAAAACAAGAACAAGGTTGTTTCCCAATGTATTATTTTTTTCCATTCACCTGTCTTACACCTCTTATTTACCACAATTTGGCTAACACCTGGTGCCATCAATGTCCTGAATACAGTCTCATCATCCTGTGGCCTCCAGCAAGGTTCAATAACTCACTTATCCCTCACAAATTTCATCCCCTTTCCATCTCCTCTCAAAATAAATACCAGAACTAGGGGACCTCAATCAATTTGAGGGTTGGGGGAGAGGGAGACGACAGACAAAGAAAATATCTTTTTTACACAGCTTGTATCTTTCTTCTGTGGAACTCCCTGCCACAAGGAGGTGGTGTTGGCTTCTGGCTGGATGCCTTCAAAGGGGGATTGGACAGATTCCTGGAGGAAAAAGTCCATCACTGGTTAACAAACCATGATGGAGATGTGCGTGAAGATACTCAGACATCCCAGGTAGAGTTTATATGGAGTGAAGTCATGGCTACTGGACTTCTTTGTCTTGAGAAATAGGAAACGTTTTGCTGTAATCCATAACAGCTTTCATTAGTCATGAGGAGGATGTGTAATCTCAGACTTTAAACCAGGGTTTTTCATAGGGCATGATGATTCAGCGGAGTGGTATCAGGAGACAAAGTGATAGTCTTGTGTGCTCCAGAAGGAATTTGGTGGGGACCACTGTGAGATAGATAAATCAGCTGGGTACTAGATGCAGCCCTTGGCCTGATCCAGCAGGGCTACTCTTATGTTCATTAGATCTGTCATCGGGTGACATGGAGCTGATGCCAATACCTCTATCTAAGGCCGGCTCTGGTTCTAAGTTACGGCGCCAAGTGGTTTTCTGCTTGGATCGGGCAACACAAGGACTGGGTCGCTCGCTTTGCCCTCCTCTTTGCGTAACCTGGGGTCGGGCACGGAGGAGGTATGTTGTGTTGGGAGGCACAAGTGAAAAGTTTGGCCTAGTGCTCGACTGTTGTGTTAGGAATACACGGACACAGAGCTTAAGGTGAAAGGAGCTGACTCCACTCAGGCAAGCATTCTGTTTGTCATCTCTTGCTGGGCTTCATGCTTGGATTTATGGGACTGTGTGTTAGTATGTAGTGGACATATGAGCATGTGTGTTGTGGGTGTGTGATGATAAGGGCTTGCCCGAGGGATCAGTGCTTTATAATAAGAGAAGAAAATAGATTACTGAAGACATCCACTCGGTGGGTGGGGGATTGCACGCATTTTTGTAAGATCCAATATTGCCTTTATTGATGAGGACTCGGGAAATAGTAGATGTAGGAGTAAAGGTGATAGAGGTCAGATGGCCCTGATGTCCTGACATTCATGTTATTGCCCCATGGTCTGGACTCATCCTGTTTGACCACTTCTGTTTTTTCCTTGGCTTCTTGCCCATACATCAAGCAATTCAGTATCTGCTTGGGTCTCTGAGGGCTGATAGGACCGTGGGAAATCAAGGCCAAGAATCATGTAGCCCAGAAAGCCTCCTGGCCTCCAGTTGACTCTAGTGCGTGGCCAATGTTGGGGGGCAGATAATATGGGGGAATAATGATATCCCACACTCGACAAAGGATTAAGATCCACGGAGTTTGCGTAGGTGGAGATGCGTAGAGAGCCCAAGAACGGCAAAGGCCCAGCTCGTTCGAAAAGGAGCGGGGTGAGGTGAAGGAGACGTACAGCGTTACCTTTCTGGGTTTAGTACTGGGAGGTGGTGCCTCAAACTTTTAGTAAGGAGTGGGAGGAGGGCCACGATTTGGGTGCGCTGAGAATGTGTCAGGGGACGGTTGCTCCCTACACCCTGCCACTCCACTGCAAGCCCCACACGTCACTAGGACCCATAACGCCCCATCCACTGGACCCCTTGCAACACCCCCACCCACAGGAAGGAAGGCGGGGGACCAAGGGAGGGGAGGAAAAGGTGGAAACCAAGAGAGGAAAGGAAGGAAGGTGGGGACCAAGGAAGGGAGGGAAGGGAGGGTGGTGGGGACCCACGGAACGGGAGGGAGGGTGGGAGGTGGGGACCAAGGGAGGGTAGAAAGAAGGAAGGTGGGTACCAATGGAAGCTACAGGGAAGCCGTTCGGCACAAAGGTCACACCCTTGGAATGAGAGTGATCTGTGTGACCTTTGCACACTCCCCAATGCTCCACACAGCACGAGTCGCGAGGTGGTCGATGGCTAGCCTCGCACGCCCACCCAAAAATCTTCCTTGGGGTGGCTGAGGCCACTGTGCCGCCTGCACCAACCTCCACACTTTCCCAATGAGCGTGCTACTGGGGGTGGCGACAGGACCGCCCTGTCCGCCCAGCCGCCCAAGGCTTCCCTAGCGGTGTCAGCGTGTTGGCAGAAGATTTTTTAAAAAAAAAAACATGGGGAGAAGGAGGGGGAGGGAGGGGCGGGCCAGCCAGCCGCAGGCCATCTCTGATTGGGCCTGACGGGCCGGCCGGATTTGGGCCCCCAAAGACCGGACTTTGGGAACAACTGGGTTAGTAATGTTCAGCAGCCCCATCAGCCTGGGCGTTCAAGGGAGGGGGAGGGGGCGCCGTTGCTGAGAGATGCACGTGGCGAGAGCAGGGGCGAGTCTGTGTGCATTGCATTGCAAGGAAGGTCGACTGAACAGCTTAAGCTGCCCTGGCCCTATGGGAGGCGTGGGTGTGCCACCTGGGTGGCGGGGCCATGTCTCGTTTCATCCTTCCCTGGCATTCGTCCCCTCCTCAGGCGGTTTGGATGATACTTGCAAGAACCTGGGGTCAGCGATGGGGGGGAGGGGAAGGGGCCTTTACCAAAAAGCCAAGGCAGCCCCCTTCGAAAGAGGAGCAGCTTTTCGAAGTTCGGCCCAGGACCCCATTGCAACCAAGCTTTGCCCCCATCCAATCCCCGGGTGTACTTGAACTCCTTGTGCTAATAAACGGATCGGTTTGGTGTGATAGACATGAGAAGCTCAGAGGGGAGACTGTTACTTGGATCCTGCCTGACAGTTCATTCCTGGAGAGCCAAGACAATCAGGGAGAAGGGGTGGGGCGATAAAATATTAATTTCACGTTGCTAGTTCCTGCATGGGACAGGCTCTATGAGTCGCATTCCTGTATTTCTTTTGAGGGCTTTTTTAGAGGTCACTGTTCTAAATCCCACCTACGTTTTAAGGCTTCTTAAGCTTTTCTTTTATTTTTTAGTGTTCACTTTATGTTTCCACTCCACTCCGAATCAGTCAGCAGCGGATGTGGGAACACCTAATCTTTTCTAATTAACATGAGAACTTGTGCTGCCGCTTGCTCCTCACGATCTCACCTGCACAGAGGTGACCCCTTGGCTTGACGGGTGCACTTACATCATGAGGATACTTGCCACAGGAGCCACGCTGTTTTCTTCCGGGCACTGCCCCCACCTGGACAACGCCTCCTTTGCCTGCGGCAGTTGAGGACCCCCCCCCCCACCCCCCCCCCCCACACACACACACCCGCCCCAATCGCGTCGTCAGAACCGGCAAGGCCTTGGCTTCCTTCCGTAAAGGAATAACACCAACGTGCAAACCTCAAAGACTCTCAAAGCCCGCGGGAAATGAAAGAGGGGAGTCGGTGTGGCCGCTTGCAATAGGAGGGTCAGAATACGGCTGGGAGGGAAGGAAGAGGGTCGGGAGGCTTGGACAGCTTGGCTGGATAGGGTTTTTTATGCTGCTGGAATTTTGGCGAGATTCCTAATGAGGAAGGACAATGGGAGAGGCAGGAAACCTTCTCCACCGCTTCTCCCGCCCTCCCCACCCATCTCCTTCTCTTTCTTGCAATGTGGATGGGAGGAATAAAGAAGCTGCGCCTTCTCTTCTGGATACAAACCCCACTATGGCAAGCCCAGGCGGCAGGTGTGAGTTTTCCCTATTTTAGGATTCCACCATTCATACAGTATATATCCAATCTTCCAAGGATTTCTGACAGGGAGAATCGCGGGAGAATAAACGTGTAACTAAAAAACCCCTGTTGGTCACTACTGGCTGTGGAATTCATGGGTGATGTAGTGGGACGGGAGGGCGAGGAACACATTTGCATGAACCTCAAGCTGTTCTGTTGGCTACAGGCTGCGTCTCACCTCACCCTGCCATGAGATTCCTGCCACGCGTGTGGTGGAAAGGAACGGAGTTACTTTCCTTGGAGGGGGGGGAACGGCAAGTGGTCTGGAGGGGGGGGTACCTCCTCCAAAGGAAAGGAAGGCCTCAGCAGAGTCTTCTCTTCCTATATCTCCTGGCGGAGTGTGTACTCCCTCCTCCCTTGCTGAGATCTGTTTGTGGGCTCTTGCTCCTTTGCATCTTGCTCCCCTGCTTTTCCGCTCTTGCTTGCGAAATTGCAGTTTTCACAGTTACTTGTCTGTGACAATCTTCGTTGTTTGTTTTGCACTCACTGCTTTGCAATCGCACAGATATTTGTCACCATTCAGAATGCTTGGAAAATGCGCTGGGGACGCAATTTGGTGGTTGTGGTGGTGTACTTAATTTTTTATAATGTACAGAGCTGGTGTGGAAAACAATTTTAAAGCTCCGCATATGGGAGCCCTTTGCGTCGGATTTTAGAGGTCGTGTTAAAAGTCTGAGGCTGGGAAGTGGAGAACGTCATGGGAGGACGAGGGAGAACACCCTTGAAACTGTGGACACTTAAAGCCTCATCATGGAGATCTTGGTTAGGGTTTACTGCCAGAGAATCTTCAGGCTTGTTGCCGCCATAAACAGTTATCTTACACTTGAATAAACCCAATTTTTGACACCTGTTGATGAAATGTTGGAATGAAAATAAAGAAACCTGAACATATCGCCATAGGAATCATAGAAATAGATTTAGAGATGTTGGATGAGACATCAGGGTCATCTAGTCCAAACCCCCTGCCACTGCTTATAAAAACTCATTTTATGAACGGCCTCGTGGAACAATTTGAATCCATTTCTTACATGGATTTCACTAGGCTTTCCCCAGCATGGAGGAGATGGGGAACTGTGAGAGTGAAATATACCCTGGTTTTACTCTGCATCTTCATTGGTGTTTTTATTTTTCCGCAATTGGTATCCATTCACTGATGTTGGGGAGGTGGGACACCTCTAGAACTGTGTATTCATTCCCTGCATCCTCCATGGCTATAATAAATGCTTCTTAATTATGTTAGAAGTTAGAATGACTGCCAGAGAACCAGTTTGGCCCTCTGGATGGTGAGGAGGAAAAGGGGAGATTAAGGGGGACTTGGAAATTGCAAGAGAAATTAAATGAGTTCTGTGCTTCTGTCTTCATGACAGAAGACTCCTTGAGCAGATTACGCTGCCTGAACCGCCACTCTTGACTAAAGAATTAAAGGTTAAAAGTGTGGATGTTTTATGACTAATTGATAAATTGAAGATTAAAAAAGTCACGGGCCCAGATGGCATCACCAAAGGGTTATATGGGAATGAGAATTTGAAATTTCAGATCTCTTAATGGTAATATGCAAACTTGTTCTCTTAAAAACGGCACAGCGCCGTGGGATGGAGGATAGCAGATGTCCCAGCAATTTTAAAAAAGGTAAGGAGGGGGGGACCGGGAAACTAAGGCCAGTTTGCCTTACATTCTTCTACAGGGATGATGGTGGAAGCCTTATCAGAGAAAAACTCTTAAAACACATAGAAGGTAACAAACCTTGCCTGAGAGAATATCAGCATGGCTTCCTGCAAGGGTAAGTCTTTGTTGTCCAAATCTTTAGATTTTTTGAAAAGGTCAAAGGCATGTGGATTTGGGTGAATCCGGTTGGATATAGTCTTATCTGGATTTTCAAAGGCTTTTGACACAGTCCCTCTCAAGATGGCTGCTGAAAAACATTGCACTGTCAGGGGAATCTAGAGGGCAGGTCCTTCTTATGGATTGAGAATGGTTGAGATACAGGAAACAAAGAGTAGGTGTCAATGGGGAAATTTTCACAATGGGTGGAGGTGAAAAGCGGTGGTGCCCAGGGATATCTGTCCTGGGTCCAGCGCTTTTCAGTATGTTCATAATGCTCTGGAGACACGGATAAGCAAGTGAGGTGGCGAAGTTGCAGATGACACAAAACTTTTCCGTGTGGTAAAAACCAAAGACGATTGTGAGAAGCTCCAGGATTGGTTCTCTCCAACTGGGGAATGGGCTACGGGAAAATGGCAAATGCGTTTTAATGTATGCCATATGTAAAGTAATGCATATTGGGGCAAAAAAAATCAAAACTTTATCTTCAGCTCATGGGCCTCTGAGTTCATCCGTGACAGATCAGGAAATGAGATCTTGGTGTGTTGAGTGGACAGCTCCATGAAGGTGTTCCCCAATGTGTACACGGGCAGCAGTGAAAAAGGCACAATTCCATGCTAGGGATTATCAAAAGTGGATTGAAATTAAACAGCCAACATTATAATGCAAATATTACAAAACTATAGTAAGGCCCGCACTGAGTGTATTGTGTACAATTTCTGGTAACACGCATCTCTAAGATGACATAGTGGTAACTGGAAAAGGTGCAGAGATACCGGAGCGACTAAAATGATTACTGGATGGGGCACCTCCCTTATGAGGAAAGGCTTAAAACATTTGGCATCTTTAGTCTGAAAAAAAGCGCATGAGGGGGGTTATGATTGAGACGTCATAATAATGCAGGGGCATGGCATGTGTAAAGTGGATATAGGGAAGCTCTTTCTCCCTCTCACAAAATACAGAACTAGGGGACATACACTCAAATTGAGGGCTGGGAGGAGTAAGAAAAAGAAAATATTTTTTCACCTAGCGTGTTGGTAGTCTATGGAAACTCCCTGCCACAGGATGTGGTGATGGCATCTGGCTGGTTGCATTCAAAAGGGATGGACAGATTCGTGGAGGAAAAATCCCATCACAGGTTGCTGTTCAAAACCATAATGGAGTCTGGTTTTAAACCAGGGGTATCTTCAAGGGCAGATGCAGGGGGAGTGGTATTCAGGAGACAGATATCTAGTCTCATGCGTCCAAACGTATCTGTGGGGCCACTTTGTGAGATAAGGGAAGTTGGACCTAAGATGGGCCTTTGGCTGTCTAGGCATGGCTCTTCTTATGTTTTATGTTCTAATTCATTGGGTCTGTTCCATGAGTTGAAAACTTTGTGTTTTCATGGTCATATTATTTAGAAATCTATAAACATGTACCAATTGATTACTAACATCATTGCTTGTTTCTCACCTTTTTATTTTTTCCTTTTTTTTATTATATTTACTTTTATTTCAAAATACAATACAATAAATATATGTAAAATGATTTTATAATAAAAACTAACAACAGTGCCTCAACTCCACAATGGGACCTCGTAAACTATTGTTGTCACCATTATTATCTCCTTTCCATTTATGAATTGATTGTTTGCACTGGAGCTTTACCCTTATTTTTAACATGCAGACATTAAAAATTCTCTTTTTAAACTATCCTTTTCTTAATCTGTTAAATTACCGTCAATTTGTCATTTAACGCAATATTCCATACTTCCATTATCCCATTCATCGTGTATTAGTTCACATAATTCCCCTTCCAATTCCTACGCTGTTAATTAATCTTGCAGCGTCAAGAGATTAGTGATCAACTCTCTAGTTTTTAAAATCATATATCTATTTTAACAAATATATGATTAACAAATATTGCACTAATAAATATATCTTTAAGCTCTATATAACATTTCAAATATATCACTAATTCTTTTTTTAATAATCACTCCAAAATTGTTTATAACATCTTCGCCTCCCACCACAATATGAAAATATGTACCAACATCAATTACACATTTCCAACAAACCCTTAGAAAAAATTAACATTTATTTTATTCCATTTCATTGGTGTACAAATACCATCTTAAAATATTTTTTTAAATAAAAATTATTTTATTATCACTGACTTAGATGTAAGTATTCTCATTCTCATATTTTAGCCCAATCTACCTCCTTCTATTTCTTGTTTAATATATGGCTCCAGACTACCTTGAGTCCTTTTTCCTCAATTTTCATTTCCCTCTAAATCCAAAAGTATTTATTTATTTATTTATTTATTTATTTATTTATTTATTTATTTATTTATGAATATTTTTACCCTGCCTTTCTCCTTGGAAAAGGACCCAAGGTGGCTCTTCTAGTCAATGAGGGATAATAACCCTGTCAGTACATTTAAGGGACATGTTCAAGTATTTGAGGGAATTTTACGCAGATTAATAGACAACATTACATTAAAAGAACACATAGTAATAAACACAATTCTATGTGAACCCATAGTTTCATATAAAATACACATGGTAGTTCATCATTCAGGGAATGGCTTGGCTGAAGTGAAAGGTCTTTGCCTGTTTGCGGAAGGACAACAGGATGGGGCAGTCCTGGGAGCGCTTTTACACGACCTAAGATTCCGACTGGCACACTTAAATTCGGGACCAGAGATTCTTAGGGTGGCTTGTTGCCTCTTCTGCTTCCCCACCCTCGCACGTCCTGCTGCCTGCTGCGGTGAGGGCTGGTGGAGGGAGAAAAAAAGGAAGAATAAAAGATCGTGGCCTCAACCTAACGTTCTGGCTCTCGTTCTGGCTCTCGCTCTTGCGGCCATGATTCATGTGTCTGTAAAGTAGCTCTTAAAGGGGCGGGTGGAGCCCAAAACAACAACAAAAAGAAGCGAGGAGAGCCCCGCACTCACTATCTTTACACTGCATCCAAGGATTTTCAGGACGGAAGAGGCAGGTACTTGATAAGGTGGCTGGGACGCGCTTAAAGTGGGCATGGTGGCACTATTTCCTGTAAACTCCGGAGCTGGGTGGGGGAAACCATTTTTAAGCTACGAGCGGCGAGCCATTTGCCCCGGAGTTTAGGGGTCGTGTATAATCGCCCTGGCCTCTAGTGGAACGGGTAGAGTTCACAGAGTCTGGGGTCGCAGCAATGGAGAAGGCCACTTTCATGGGTTCCCACAAGATGTACCCTGTGTGGGTGGTGGGATGGAGAGCAGGGGCTCTCCTGATGACCTTAACAACCAAGTTGGTTCATACTGTGAGATACGATCTTTTGAGGTACTAGGATCCAGGTCTTTATAGTGCTTTGAGGTCAAGGTTCTGGCCAGCACCTTGAATTGTGCTCAGATAGTGTTGGCAGCCAGTGGAGTGTTTTTAAATAGAGGTGTTATTGTGATATCTGTTACACCTCGGCCCCAGTCAGCAGTCTGGCTGCTGCATTTGAACCCGTGAAGTTTCCTGAGACTTTTCATTGATGCCCCAATAGAAGCCACATTCAGTTGTCCAGACGGTACGGTCACTAGGGAGTGTCACTGTGGTCAGAGCTCGGTTTCCTCAAGATAGGGGGCATAGCATTGCGTATTGCACCTTAATTGTGCAAAGGCACTCCTGGCACACAGCTGTGACCTGGGCATCCAATAGCTTCCAAGGATGAGTCAAGAGCACCCCTAAGCTGGCGTAACCTGATTTTTTATTGGAGGGTGACCTATCTTGATAAGGTTGCATCCCTATCCTTGTGTTCTCTTTCAACTGACCGAAGCACCTCTTATTTTTGGATTTAGTTTCATTTTGTTTCTTCACCTAATCCAGTTACATTACTGCAGCTAAACACTTTTGCTAAAGTTTGAGGAAAGTAACTCCCTTAGACTCGGGGGGTGACAAGTGGTAGAGATGGGTATCAATCGGCATACTGGTGGCACTATACCATTAAGATCTGATAATCTTCCCAATGGTTTAATATAGATGATAAATAACATAGGAGACAGAAAAGAGCCCTGGGGAAATCCACCAATAAGGTCAGCGGCTCTGTGGTGCTCGAACAGGTAGTCAACTAACACCACTTTCTGTGTCTCTATACTGCATGGAAGGACTGGAGCCACTTTAAACACTTACCCCCGATTCCCATGTTCTTGAGAGACGATGTCAGGAGGATGCAATGGTATATAGCATCAAAAGGCATTGAGAGGTCTACTAAAACCAAAAAGGGAAACAGACCTCCTATCAATTCCTGCGTAAGTCATTCTACCAATGCAACAGTGCCGTCTCAGTCAATAGCCCAGGCCTGAAGCCAGATTGAAATGGATCCAGGTAAGTTTATCTATCAGGACTTTGGAAGCTGTGAGGCAAAAACCCGCTATAGGACTTTCCCTCTAAGAACAGAATATCACTACTGGTCAGTATGTTCAGAATCATTGGGTTCCAAGGTGGGCTTTTTTAAAAGCTGGTTCTTATATTGCCTCCTTTAAACATGTTGGAATCCTGACTCCTGTTGTAAGGACACATTCTCTACTCTTCCTAACCAGTCTGCCATACACCTACTCTGGAAGCTTTTTTCGATCCCATGAGGGGCAAGGTCAACACACATGGTGGTGACCTCATCTCTCCAAGGGTTCTGACCAACATTCATCAGGGCATTGTAGCAGCTGGAAAGTCATTAATTAATACAGGATAAGGAGGATGGGGGTTTGCTTTATTTAAAGGCTATGGATAAATAGCTTGCATCCAATTGGCCCAGATCTGTTCAATTTTGCCTATAAAGTGCTCTGCAATGCTTCACAAAGCGAGATACAGAGTGGTCTGTGTTATCACCGTGAGTTCAGCATGCAGCAGATTTTTGAATATTTTGAAAGCTGCTGGGCTGATTTTGTGCCTAATCAATGGTGGAAGTGGTAATAACTTTTTCTTTGCTTGCATGAACTGCCATTGAGTAAGTCTTCACAAAGGCCCTTTAACTGTTTCTTTGTCTCTTTCATTTGGGTTTTCGCCAATGCCTTTCAGCTCATACGGCAGCTGCTTCATATTTTGGCCAACTTCCCTGTAAACCAAGCCACCAATTGGGTCTATTTTGAGGGAAGGAGAAGGTTTTGGGGCTATCCGGTCATGGGCTTTGTCATTTCCCCATTCCAGAGTTTCAACCAAGGATTCAATAGGAATCACCCATGGAGTGTAGGGAACTCCCCAAGGGGCGGTTAAGAAAATCACCAGGATTCATCAACCTTCTGGGACCGTATTGGCTTTTGTCTGGACCTCCCCCCCCCCCCCCGGCCAGGCTGTGGGTTACAGGCATGGCCTACCAAGCTCACCATATAGTGGGTCTGGTCCATGACAATGGGTCTACAGAATAAGTTCCTTTACTCCAATGTCCCTCTGTCCATATCAGAGGGCAGAAGACCAGGTCTAAGTTGTGGCCTGCAGGATGGGTTGAGGTAGATAGATACCATTTGGGCTAGACACATTGTTTGAATGGAGGTCCATGAAAGTCTTAAGATCACCCCTGACAGAGCATGGATGTTAATGTCCCCAGAACGATGAGCCGAAGGGACTCAAACATCAACCCAGTTATCAGATTCAGTAAGCCTGAGGTAGGGAAGTAGTTGTATCACGGGCAATGAGGGTGAGATACACCAAGAGAATCCTGTCTTGTCCTTGGCTCTACTTTTAAGTACATTACATTCAAAACCCAGGGGAAATTGGGGCAACATGGCAATATAGCAAGAGGGATGGAGTTGCTGGTAGACTATGTACATCCATCACCCCCCCCCGGCCACACCTAGTCTGAGACTGTGCTGTTCCACAGAGAAACCTGGACAGTACAGAGCTGGAGTGAGGTTGACACCTCCCCAGCCTCATCCAGCAAGGTCTGTGTGATGCAAATGAGGTAAGCACGTTTGTGCAGGATCAGGTCCTGAATGATTGTTCGGATTTCGCATTCACTGATCTTGCAATTACATGCAAAGTTTTCACGTCCAGGGGTCACTGTCACTTATGTTTTTCAGAAACATTTTAAAATTGTATGTACCTTGGGAGTTATCAGTACCCTGAGTTTTCCTTCTTCTGCATGTGGCTGAGGAATGTATGATGGCCATGTCTGTACATTACCCCAAAAACAGTAACAATTGGGTTTCCTATATTGCCTTGCATGTGTTTCTCACTCTGGAATTGTGCAATGTTTGACAGTGCTAAGTGTGGCGCCAGAGGTGCCGCTCTGCCTATCCCCCCCCAACTTTATGCGCCCATCTGGGTGTAATCCCAATTTATGTCCCTCTGGCTGTCGCTCCCAAACTTTATGGCCCCTCTGGACTGTCACTCCCAACTTTATGGCCCCTCTGGCTTGTCCCAAATTTATGGCCCCCTTGGCTTGTCTCCCAACCTTATGGCCCCTTGGCTTGTCCTCCCAAACTTTATGGCCCCTCTGGCTTTGGTCCCGCAACTTTATGGCCTATCTGGCAGTCCTGCCAACTTTATGGCCCCTACTGGCTGTCCTCACACCAACTTTATTTGGCACACTCTGGCGTCCTGCCAACTTTATGGACCCTTCTAGCTGTCCGCCCAAATTTTATGGCCCCCTCGGACTCTGTCCTCAACTTTTTGGCCCCTTCTGGCTGTCCTCCAAAACCTTATGGCCCCTCTGGCTGTCCGCCAAACTTTATGGCCCCCACTATGCTGGTGTGCCACCCAAATGTTATGGCCCTTCTGGCTGTCCTCCCAACCTTATGGCCCCTCTGGCTGTCCTCCAAACTTTATGGACCCTCCTGGGCTGTCCTCCCAACTTTATGCCCCCCCTTTTTTCGGGGGGGGGGGGGCTTTGTCCCTGCCATACTTTATGCCCCTCTGGTTGTCCTCCCAACTTTATGGCCACTATGGCATGTCCTCCCAACCTTATGGCCCCTCTGGCTGTCCGCCAACTTTATGGCCCTTGGCTGTACCTCCCATCTTTATGGCCCCTCTGGTGTCCTGCAACAACTTTATGGACCATCTAGGCTGTCCTGCCAACTTTATGGACCCCTCTGGCTGTACTTCACCCAACTGTATGAGCCCCATTGGATGTCCCGCCAACTTTATGGCCCCTCTGGCTGTCCTCCCAACATAATGGCCCCTATGGCTGTTCCCGCCATCTTATGGACCCTCATGGCTGTCCTCCCAACCTTATGGCCCCTCTGGCTTAGTTTCCCGCCAACTTTATGGCACCTCTGGCTGTCCTCCCAACTTTATGGGGACCCCTCTGGCCTGTCCCCTCCCAACCCTTTCTGGCCCCCTCTCTGGCTGTCCTGCCAAACTTTATGCCCTCTGCTGTTCACTCCAATATTTATGGACCCACCTTGGCTGTCCATCCCTATCCTTATGGCCCCTCTGGCTGTCCGCCAACTTTATGGCCCATCTCGGTGTTCCTCCCAACTTTATGGCCCCTCTGGTGTCCTTGCACAACTTTATGGCCCCTTGGCAGTCTGCCAACTTTATGGCCCTCTGGCTGTCCTGCCAAATTTAATGGCCCTCTGGCTGTCCTCCCAACCTTATGGCCCCCTCCTGGCTGTCCTGCCAACTTTATGGCCCCCTCTGGCTGTCATCCCAACCTTAGTGCCCCTCTGGCTGTCCAGCCAACTTTATGGCCCCTCTGGCTGTCCTCCCAAACTTTACTCGGTCCAATCTGGCTTGGGGTTTCCTTCCACCAAACATTTATTGGCCCCTCTGGCTGTCCTACCAACTTTAGGCCCCTCTGGCTGTCCCGCCCACATTTATGGCCCTTCTGGCTGTCCTACCAACCTTATGGCACACCTTCGGCTGTCCTACAACTTTTATGGGCCCCTCTGGTTGTCCTCCAACTTTATGGGCCCTCTGGCTGTCCTCCCAACTTTATGGCCCCTCTGGCTGTCCTCCCAACTTTATGGCCCTCCTGGCTGTCTCCACCAAACATTATGGCCCCTTCTGGCTGTCCCGACCAACTATATGGCCCCTTTGGCGTCCTCCCATACCTTTATGGCCCCTCTGGATGTCCCGCAACTTTATGCCCCATCTGGCTGTCTCCCACTTTATGGCTCCTCTGGCTGTCTCCCAACTTTATGGCCCCTCTGGCGGTCTCCCAACCTTATGGCCCCTCTGGCTGTCCGCCCCAACGTTTATGGCCCCTTCTGGCTGTCCTCACAAACTTATGGCCCCTCTGGCTGTCCTGCCAACTTTTTTATGGCCCCCTCTGGCTGTTCCCAACCTTATGGGCCCCTCTGGCTGTCCGCCAACTTTATTGACCCCTAAAGCTGTCCCCCAACTTTATGGCCCACTCTGGCTGTACCTACCCACAACTTTATGGCCCCCTCTGGTCTGTCCTTCCCAACCTTATGGCCCTCTGGCTGTCCTGCCAACTGTATGGCCCCTGCTGGCTTAGTCCTCCCAAGTTTATGACCCCGTAATTATCTGTGGGTAAGGGGGGAAGGGGTTGAGAAGTGAGGAACTTCTGGTCAGCCAACTTTCCCTTCCTCGCAGCTCTTTTTGGCGGCCAGAGGAAAAGCCTTGTTCACGCCCAGACTTTGACTCAGCGGCCGCTGCGCCGCCGCTCCCTCTTTCCGTCCCTAGTGAACGCCACCCTCCAGGTCACTGGCGATGTGCGAGTGTTGGGCTCTTATATTGTTTACTCACACTTCCTTTCACTACATCTTCACTTCTGAATATTTTCATACAACACTAGAACAGTTCATATTTTGTATATTCTCTTCATGTATTATGTTTCCTAATCCAATCATTATTAGCTGCCTAGATGCCCTGAGATGCCTTGTTGCCCTAAGCAACATCCGAATCTTGCTTGATTTCTGGAAGCTAAAGCAGGGTCGGCCCTGGTTGGTACTTGGATGGGGAGACCCCCCCAGGGAATACCAAGTGCTGTAGGCGCGCCTGGAGTAGGAAAAATGCAAGACACTCCAGTCTTCCTGCAGAAAACTCCCATGGAAATGGAGTCACGAAGGTCACGGTCTGTAATGATATCAACACTCAATTCAATCATTAGTTTATTTTTTCTAATTGTACATAAATAAGTCATGAATTAATTCCCTAAATTTCAAAATTTCTTTCATTTGTTACTATCGATCTCATTTTATCCATCCAGGCCTCTCACCTAACATTATTTTTTCCCTAAATTAATTTTATAAAAACTTTTAATTTGCAAGGAATGTCTTATTCAGTCACGATGTTAATGGTGAATCTTGGGGACACAATCTCTCTCTGTGAGTGATGTGAGTGAGTGAGTGTGTGAGTGAGTGAGTGATGTGAGTGAGAGGGAGAGTGTCGTGTTGCACAGGTGTGTACATGCACATATGCACACACACCATGCACTTTAGCATAGATCTAATAAAGGGACTTATTAATGTTACTTATTTTTTCTTTTAATAGTGCTCAAATTAATTTTTTCATATCATCTTTTATCTCAGATTATTCTCAATTTTCCACAATAACTAATTTTCTTGGATTATACTGTATACAATTTCCCTGATAACCTTTAATTGACTTTGCCAATTAAAATTTTTTAACATTTAGTAAAACCTATACCTCTCTATTTTGAGCTGTTAAACCAATATTTTTTATTATTCCTCCCCCTTTTTTTTAACTTCATTACAATAACTATTATCAAAACTTGCCAAAAATTATTTCATCTAATGTTACAAACTGTACCGGTAGCATTCAAATACAAGAAACTGATACTTTCGGCAAAAATTATCATTTCCTTCCATGCAATCCTACCCAAACACCAGATAATTTCAAAAGACAATATTCTTGCTTGGTCTATTATAAAATTTCATCTTGTTAATTATTATTATTACATTCTTTTAAATTATGTGTTATTCTTTTACAACAATATTTTCCTTTCATCAAGCTATATTTCTTTTCTAATTTATCTTTAATTACTACTATCAAATTTTTTGCTCTTTGACTTGAAGGCCAACCATGCTAAAAGCTTAGAGTTTTTATTACCATATTCAAAAAATTCTCTTTAAATTGTATCAAATTCCTTCTGAATTTATCTCTTTCTATACTAATTCTTTCCTCTTAGCTTGAATCTCCATTTATTTCCTAGTATCGCTTTTCTCTATAAAATATCTACATTTCTGGATCTTTTATTCTCACCTCTAATGTTCTTTTAATTTTATTTTTACATTATTTTCTACATGGATTCTCTTATGATCTTCCTAATTACCTGCATTAGCACCCCATATCAATCCACCTTTATTCCCACCTGCTTCATTTATTGACAAAAATTCTAACCATTCATGTGTTACCCTACCCATAAATCCACATGTTGGAAATTCCTAGGAAATTTATTCTCCTTGTTATGCTCTTTATAATCTTTTTAAACCTTCATATCCATCATAATCATTGCCTGTTCATTTACTTTCATCTATAATAATATACCTATCTGCTATTTTAGAAGCAAATAATAAGATAAAAATATAAAAGCAGGGTTCTAGATCTCTATGGTCATTTATATTTTGCCGCCTTTTTAGCAGGCAAGATCCTGTAGAGATGAGTTAAAAGAGGAGGATATGTCGCGAAAGAGGAAGGGTTTGATTGTTCAAATGCAAAAGTCGTTTTGTTGAGCATCAAAACCAGATGGAGAAGGCATAGAGAAAAAAAGGTAGATGAAAATGGGACAAATCTTTATTGTAAGGGAGGAATAGACAAGTGGATCAGAAATAATCCAAAGGAGAGCAAAGGAAGAGCACAACCAAGTATTGGAAAATATTTTACTAGCAAAACAAGCATCTTTTCCATGGGTAAAAAATTCAACCAAGCAGATTAATCGGCATTTGAATGTCAGGAGTGTGGAAAGAGGTTCAGTCCGTTCGGAGCCTTGCTAAGCACACAGGACCCACACAGGAGAGAAGCCATTTGAATGTATGAGTGTGGAAAGAGGTTCAGTCAATCAGTGACCTTGCTAGGCCATCACAGGACTCACACAGGCGAGAATGCCATTTGAATGTCTGGAGTGTGGAGAAGACATTCACTGACTCAAAGCCTTAGGCTGTTAACTCAAAAGGTCCCACACAGGAGAGAAGCCATTTGAATGTCTGGCGCGTTTGAGTGTGGAAAAAGAATTCAGAAAATCCTGAAACCTTACTAGGACATCACAGGACACACACAAAAGAGAAGCCATATGAATGTATGGAGTGTGGAAGAGGTACAGTCAAGCTTGCAAGTTCTTGATAGGCATCAACAGGTCCCACATAGGCGGAAGCCAATTTGAATGTCTGGAATGCGCGAAAGAGGTTCAAATTCATTTTTGACAGCCTTGTGGCCATAACATGACACCACATTGGGAGAAGCCATTTGCATGTCTCTGAATGTGGACAAATAAGACCTTAGACAATCTGAACACCTTATTAGGCTCATCACAGGACACACACCAAAGAGAAGCCATTTGAATGTCTGGAGTGTGAGAAGAGGTTCAGTCGTTCTGAACACCTTGCCAACATAACCCAGGATCCCACACAGGTGAAAAAGCCATTTGAAATGTCTGGAGTGTGAAAGAGGTTCAGACAATCTGTAAACATTGCAATCATCACATGAAACCATACTGGAGAGAAGCCATACGAATGTCTGGAGTGTGGAAGAGTTTCAGTCAAGCTATTGGGGCCACCTTACTTTGGATCACAGGGACCCACACAGGCAAGAAGCCATTTGCATGTCTGGAGTGTGGAAAAGAGGTTAAGTCAATCTGGAAAAACCTTGCTAGTCATCACAGGACCCACACAGAAGGAGAAGCCATTTGGGATGTCAGGACTGAGGATTGGTGCTCTGTTGTTCTGGTGTGAAGGTTGAATTTTCGGTCAGTTTATTACCAAAATTCAATTTTGGGATCTTTTATTTTCTATTCTATGTTTATATTTTCTTCTTTCTGTTTTTTAACTTACTTGATTCTCTGTATTGATCTTCCTAACTCTTCATTAGCACCCCATATCAATCCCACTTTACTCACCACCTGCTTCATTTATTGACTGGAAATTCTAACCATTACTTTTTTACACATACACATTATTTCCACATGTGGAAAATCTAGAATTTATTATTCACATCTTTTGCACTCTCTATAATCTTTTTAAACCTTTCTTTCCATTGTAGTCAAGCATGATCAGTTACTTTAATTATATTAATATCCTATCCATATTTTATAAAAAACAAATAATAAGATAAAAAATATAGAAGAAAAGTTGGGCTAAATTAATACTTGTTATGAGGAAGACCAAGTGGTTCAGAAAAATATTCATAGGAGAGGAAAAGGATGAGCGAAGCCAAGGTATGGTGGAAAATCTTCTACTAAGCATATCAAAGCCATTTGGATGTCAGGTCTGAGGACCTGAGTTTTCTGTCGTTCTTGTGTGGAGTAGATTTACGCCAGTTAATTACCCAAAATTCAATAAACATTTTTTAACAACACTTCTTTAGCAGTGTATTCTGGAGCTTTTGTTTTGAATCTTCAGACAATTAAATTCTGATACATTTTATAACCATTTGTTTCTATCTTTAAACATTTCATTTAATTTTGAAAGTATTTCTCTTATCTATTCCCTGGCCTGGTCGGTACTTGTCCCTTGATCTATGGGTCCAGTAGTATCAGTCCCACAACCTGGGATACCTGACCAGGAGGTGCCTTTGTCTCTCCCTCCTCATCCAGGGATACATCCTGACAGATGAGCAATGGGACTTTACATCACATTACTTCTGGGCATCACCTGTACATGCCATTCCCAAGTACCAGCGTGGGCAACTGTAAACCCCAATGTCCCCCTCAGTCTGGGTTCACCTTCAATCTCTCTCTCTCTCTCTCTCTCTTCTCTCTCTCTCTCTCTTCTCTCTCTCTCTCATATCTAAACTTCATCCATGCAATCTCATCCCATTCATCGTCCTCCCTGTCTACTACACCAGAAGTTCTCAACTCTTCACATGGGTCCTTCCTTTCTTCAACTCTCTATTTGCACATTTCTCCCATCCCCATTTCTAGTACCATCAAGGGCACAGTTGGAGGGGTGTGGTATCAGTGGGGACAGATTCTAGCTCGTGCCCTCAAGAGCATTGGTGGGGCCACTGTTGTGATACAGGAAGTGGACTAGATGGACCTTTTGGCCTGATCCTGCATGGTCTTCTTTTGTTCTTATGTTCTCCCTAAAACTTTTACAACCTCTTCCATTATTCTATACTTTTACTTATTTCATTCTCTAAATCTTTAATCTAAAATCTGTTCCTTATTAGATTTCTTCTCAGTGGGAGGGGCTCACTATCTTCTATTCCTTTCTTTGTTTACTGCTTCTGCTCACATCTTGGTTGCCTTGCTAAACACCTGTGGGACTCACCACATTTAAGAAAGCCATTGAAAAGCATGGGTGTGTGGAAAAAGCTTTAGTACACCCCACACAAACCTTGTTAGGCAAGGACATGGTTCCAACAGGGAAGATCTTCCGTATATCTGGACTGGTGCGGGAAACTTGTTTGGAAGAGGAGAAGACATCTTATATATCCCTGGCTGGGCCAAAGCCTTCCTTTTATCTCCTGGCATGACCTCCTTCCTGAGTTATCCCCCCCAGTGAGATATCCCTTTTTTTCTCTGTTCTAATCTCATCCCATCCCACCTTTTTGGTTTTGCTTCTGTAACTCAGTTTGAATTAGGTTTTTATTTAGTGCTCTCTGTTTATTTCAGTATTGTTATTACTTAGCAAGACAAAAGTTTACATATTGGTTTTATATATCAGATGTTAAATAATTTGTATATATTAAAAGACTTGTTTAGAAGGCAAAGATATTTCAGAGGATGAGGCCCAGATGTACAGCACATCTATCCTGTCATGGGCAGGAGCCACTGTAGCAGGGAGAGAGAGGATAATAGAATCATAGAATTGGAAGTGACCTCAAGGCCATCTAGTACCAACCCCTGACATGCAGGAATCCCATCACAATTTTTTCCGACAGATGGCCATCCTGCCTTACTTAAAAAAACCTCCAAAGAAGGAGACTCCAACCCCCTGTGTGGCTGCATATTCACTGCCGAACAGCTGTAACTGTCATGTAGTTTCTTCCTAATGTTCAAAGGAATCTATTTTTCCTGTAGTTGAATCCATTGTCTCTGAAGGCATGGAATAACAAACCTGTTCCCTCTTCATAGGACTCCTATCAATTTATTTAAACATAGCTATTCATATCCCCCCCCTCAGCCTGCGTTTCCTTTTTGGAAGGCTAAACATTCAAATGTTCCCTAAGTCGTTCCTCTTAAGTGACATTTCCTACGACCTTCAAAACCAGCTGGTTGCCCTCTTCTAAACACCTCTTGAGGTCTGGTGTCAACACAGTCCTTTTTAAATGGAGGCACACAGGTGGTGATGGCATCTGGCGGGATGCCTTCAAAAGAGGCATTGGACAGATTCCTACTGGATGGAAAAAAGTCCATCCCAGGTTACAAACAATGATGGAGATGTGAAATCCCCAGGCTTAAAGAACCATGGGTACTTAAAGGGACAGATGGGTGGGGTGTGGTATCAGGTAGACAGACAATCTAGTCTCATGGCGCTCCCTACGCATCTGGATCGGCCCACGGTGGACCAGATGGGATCTTGGCTGACCAGCAGGGCTCTTCTTTTGTTCCTTATGTGGGGTTCTGACCAGAGCAGGAATAGAGTGGTACTATCACTTCCCTTGATTCTAGACACGATGGTTCTTTTGATGACAACCAACAATTGCCATTGGCTTTCATGGCCAACCACATTACACTGCTGACTCATGTTCAATTTGTGGTCACCATGATCCCAGATCCCTTTCACAGGTACTAATTTTTCCAGCTAGTTATCTCCCATCCTATATCTGTGCAATTCTTCTTTTTACCTAGATGTAGCATCCCTTACATTTCCCTATGTTGAAATCCATTTCCGTCACCAGTTAGATTTGGCCCAGCACTCTAATCTGTCAATGTCCACTTTTTGATTTTCTTCTATTCTCTAGGGAATTAGCAACCCCTCCCAATTTGGTAATAATTGCAAATTTAGTTAGCATAGTCTCTATTCTTTCTCCCAAAGTTATTAATTAAAGATCCTGAACATCTCTGGACCATGTACAGAGGCTGGGGACTCCACGGGTCACATCTCTCCAAGTGAAGAAAGGCCATTTATGGTACACCCTTTGGGTTAGTGATCAGTCAACCAATTACAAATCCAATATATCAGTAGCATCTATCTATCCTCACTTTCTTCTAATTTGGTTAGCAAGAATACCATGGGGAAATGTTGGGTCCACGGCAGGCTATTCATGCTGTTGCTGAATGGGCCTCAGAATTCCCATTAAAGAGTCTAGCAGGATGAGAGAAATAGGTTTTTTGAGGCCCAATAAAGTCAGTAGGCGAACACCCGCACCAGGAAGCGCGAGTGTGTTCGGCCCAGAAGAAAGAGTGCACCCAGGTTTTATACTCCCTCCACTCCCATGAAGGTGCATGCCACCCTGGGCTGGGCAAGAAGGTGGTCCTCATGGGTACATCCAATGGGGACCAGTCCAGAGGGTTTCTTGGGGCCATTCCCAAGTCCTGAACGGATTCCAGATTATTAACCTGTTTGCAAGTGTGGCCAGGCCTTTTCTGTTCTTTCATGGGCATTTCATAGGTGTGACCAATAGGGGAAGGGGAGAAATGCATTGGTCAGGTGGGTCCATGAAATTATTCAACTCAATAGGTGGCTTGGAGAGGTCAACAAACGGAATCTTCTGCGGTGAGTCGGAGGCTTCCTGGTAATGTGGAGGCGAGGACAATGGAGCCTTCTGGCTGTGAGATAATCTGTGAGGCCCATGTCCGTATTTCCATCGTGGTTGGAGTTCTTTCTGGAAGGCACAAACCATCCATAAGGAGTCGCCAAGTTACCTTTTTCATCTATGCCATGATTCTGTTGCCCAGGATGGTGGGCCCAAGGGGGAGGTAGGAAGCAGTATAGGAACAATTTTAAGCAGACCCCATGGGAAAAGCGGGTTGTGCGATGTGAGAAGAGAGAGAGAGAGCAGGGGGAAGGGGGGGTTTTGGCCAGGGCGGCCTGCCGTTGACATGAAATAACCTAACTATGCCCTAGACGTGGGGGGGTCTCTTGAGTGTAAGTATGGCCGTCCATGAGTGCCATCCCATGAGTTTTTGACAAAGAAGATGCAGACTGTCAAGGGGAGAGTTATACCTAGGGGCATGTTGACTGCTGTGTTCTAAATGTCCTGAGAAAAATGATATTTGTATGGCAGATAAGGTAGGCCCAGTTCCGAATTGTCAGAGACCTGGTCTATGCTACAATGAGAGGTGAAATAGTGAACTTACAGAGGCTTTTTTTTCTTGATCAGCGGAGCCTCCTGGCTGTGAAGCAAAAACCCACGTGGGTGTTGTTTTTTTCAAAAATATATCAGAACGAGACTGGTTCTTTTTGGATCGGGTGGTGGTTTTTGTTTTCTGTATATGATAGTGTTAGGCGCGATCATCGGTGGCTTGGGGGAGCCATCCTGGAACCTGTCCAATTTTATAATTCTTTGTTTTTCCATTTTCCTCATTTGTGACTCATTCAGAATACCTTATTGAGCCTTAACTAAGTCCACATAAACAATATCCATATATATACCCCTCAATCAAACCAGGCCTGTAATTCTATCAAAGAAAGAGAATCAAATTAGGTATGGCCATGACTTGTTTTTTAAAGAAACCAGCAGTTGACGTCTTGTATGACAAGCACATTGTTTGTTAAATATTTACAGGACTGCCTGTTTAGTATTCTGCTCTAGGATCTTTCCAGGAATTCAAGTCAATGAATGTCTGGGGCGGTTAATTATTTGGGTCCTCTTTTTTTACCCCTTTTGAAGATGGGGACAACATTATGCCTCCTCCAATCGATGGGGACATTGCTCTGTTCACTGGACTTCTCAAAGATTATTGCCAATGGTTCTGAAATTCTTCTGGCCAGTTCTTTTAATATCCTTGGGTGAATTCATTCTGGCCCAGGAGGACTTAATTCATTTAATGTTTCCTGGAGAGTTTCCTGTACTAGTCTCTACCTAATTCTATGTTGCAATATTCCCATCCTACCTCATCTACTCAATTGTCCAGCAGAATCTTCTTTTTTCCTTTTTGGAGCTAAACAAAGGCGAAAGATCAGTGTATTGAGTAGTTCTGCCTTTTCCTTGTCTCCTGTTAGTATACTGGTTATCATTCGCCACGCAAAAAAGCCTTTCATTTCCTTATTTTCTTTTGCTGCGGACATAACTAAGAAAACCCTTTTTTAAATATCTTTATCTCTCTGGCAAGTACTAAGTTGATTGAATTTGCGCTTAGCATTTTTTTTTTTACCATCAACCTGCATTATATTAGCTGTTTGCCTTATATTTCCTCTATTGGTGCATTTCCCATTTATTCCATTTCTTGTATTTGTTTTCTTAATTAGTTAGCTGAGTTGAAAGTTCTTTATTAAAAACGATTGGTGTTTCTTTAGACCTCTCCAATTTTTTCTTCTTGTTGGAACAGTTTTAAATTGTGTCTTTAATGCTCGCTTTTTGGTACTCCTATCCATCTTGGGACCTCCCTTCTCTTTCAGTGTGTCGGTCCATGGAATCACAGCCGATAATTCCCTATGTTTACAAAAATTGGCTTTCTAAAGTCAAGGATTCTTATCTGACTATGCTTAGCTCACCTTCCATGCTGAATAACAAAAATTCCAAGAGGGGCATGTCACTTTTACCTAATGATCCCACACTTTGACCCATTTACAAGGTGCACTCCCTATTGGTTAAGAACAGATCTAAAATGTTTTTTCCTCTTGTTGCACTTTCTACCTTCTGGACCATGAAATTGTCTGCGAAGGGCAGTTTGGGATATTTGTTTGATTGCATTCTTAGCTGGAGTTGGACTGCCAGCATTATATTAGGATAGTTTTAAATCTCCCAGTTAGTATACCATTTCTCACTTTTGTCTATGTGGCAATCTGCTCACAGAAGGCATCATCCCACTCTCCTGGCTTGGCTTGGGGGTCTATAGTATACTCCACAGTGACATCCCTCCTAGTTTTAACATCCCGATTTTCACCCAATACTTCCAACATGCTTCTCCTGCTGTTTTAACTTGTTTTTACTTCGCAGTATAAATGTCCTTAATATATAATGTATCACCTCCTCCTTTCCTTACTAGGTCTGTTCCCTTGAAACAGGTTCATACACTCCATAACTAATTCCAATCAAAAGTCTCATCCCACCATGTTTCAGTGATGTAAATTAGTCACATATTTATTTTGCTGTATTAGGTGTTCCCTCCAATATCTACATTACATATCAAAAGGTCTCCATCCCACCATGTTTCAGTGATGCCAATTTTGTCATATTTATTTTTGCTGTATTAGGTGAGTTTCCTGCTCCTCTTGGTTTGTTCCCTTGTCTGAGCATTGGTGTAGAGATGTTTGGAGGTGTGTGTGTTCTTACTGTATTTGTTAACATGTGTTTTTCTTGTGCTGGTGTGTCTGAATCTACTCTTGTCCTGCTCCTATGCAACATTTGGGCTAATCTACACAACCTCTTCTGGATCTCTTCCATTAAGAAAATTTTCTCCTTCCCTGCAAACTAAGTTTCACAGCCTCTCACTTATTAAATCTGCAAATCCTCTTGCGCAAAAAGATTCCTATCAGCCAGTTGGTGGGTGCACACCACTTCCTCGGCCCAAATATCCATGCTGAATGAAAAAGCAAACCATGGTGCGAGAATCTGAAACGTTACTACTGGCACCATCTACCGAATCCAATTGTACTCCTTCCACTATTTTTCTTTCCCTTCGTGGGCCTTATCCTTCAACTGGGGGAGAGATGAGATTACCACCTGTCAACCCTGGTCCTTCAGCTTCCTACTCATCTCTTGTATGCTTTTGTGATATCTGAAAAGCTGTTTGTTTTGAAGTTTCATTTGTCCCAACATGGACAAGGAAAGGGGTTTAGAAATCAGTGGGCTTGTGACTCTCGTCAGTTCAGAACCGTTACATCCTGAATCTTAGCTCAGGGAGACAGTAGGTCCCCTCAGTTTCATTTTGTCAGGCTTACAGGATGACCGCTTTGATTCTTCTAAGCAAAGGAAATCCACAGCCGCCACCACTCGCCTCTCACGAGGCCTGGTAGATGGCCCCTCGGCGTGCTGAGTTGGAGTTGAATTCCTTTGTGCAAGGTCTTGAGGCTGCTATTGGTTGCAGTTCCTTCTCCTGGTTGATAAGGAGAGAGGTTGGAATCTATTTGCACGGCAAATTCTGTCTGTTTCCTAGTTCTTCCTTTCTGACTGTGACATTCTTCCAAGTGTATATCCTCTTGTATTGTGAAATGCCCTCATCCTGATTGAAGATGACCCCATTTGTCCCACTGTGTTTGCCAAAGTTTTTCTCTGCTTCACTGCAAAAAAAACTCTCCTTGTTCCCTAACCTTGCGAAGATTAGAACACAGCCCTCCTGCTGCATGAACTTGTCCTCCATGGGGGCTACTAGCTTGCCTCTCTTGAGCATGTGTATAGCTGGCAGTTGTTTTGGCACAAAAAAAAAAAAAAAAACTCATGACGACAGATGATTACAAGTAATTACATCTGCCCCTGACCCTCCCATCTTGAATAAATAAGGTAAGTTATTGTAAAAAAGAAAAAAGAAAAAAGAAAAAAAAGCTAGAAGAAAGCAAAGCAACATAATCGTGAGCTGCTCTTTCCACTTCATGTTCCCTGTACATTCAATATTGATTAAATGATTAACGAATCTGCCCTTCTCCCCTACTCTTTTTTTCTAAATATATTGATAATTGTTCCTTTTTTATTTTTATTGTTTTTATTTTTAACTCTGCACACTGTTAAAGTAACACCAGAAACTCTAGGTTTTAAATGCATGCAATTGGCCAAAGCTCAAATCACAGGTAAGCACAGTTTCTCTCCCTCCTTGACTGAGGCTCTGGGAGGGAGGGTCTCACTAGGCCAAGAATTTAAGACACTTTAGAAGAGGAAGGATGGAGTTCGGAGAGAGGCACCTCAGAAGCAGAAAAGCTGCAACATAATTGTCTTGATTTGTGTGAATTGTATGTGCAAAGATGGCATTATCATTTGTTTTATGCAAAACCAGGAATTAGACCAGTGGTTCTCAAACCTTCCCCCCAAAATGGCCCACCCGGCCTTAAAAACAGTTCCTCATGTGTGGGTGAACCCCTTGCACTGCTTGGAAGAGGCCACCTCAGCCCCTTTGGCAGGCCACTGACGCAGGGTGTCATAGGGAACTTCCCTCTACAGGCACCCTCAGCCAATCGCAGCTCAAGTGCCATTGAATGGACATCCACCCAACATATAACAGCTGTAATAATCACCCACTCCCCCCCATCTCCGTTTCCTCCCCCTTCTCCTCCAGGGGACCTCAAGCCGTTTGTGCCTTTTTCTTCACTGGCTCGTGGTCGTAAGTCCCCCCCCCCCCAGGTGTGAAATGGTCGTCTCGACCCCCCCAATGGGGGGTCACGAACCCCTGGTGGGAATACACTGAATTAGACCTCATGAGGGCCCATCTGGCTATTTGATGATGGCTGCCATGTCACCTCTTAGTCTTTTCATTTTCAGACTTGTGTGTGTGTTTTTTATCTTTACAGTCATGACTGACTCTTCATGAACACCCATGTTCGCAGAGTTTCTTGGCAGGAATAAGGAATACTGGAGTGAGTTTGCCAATTCCTTCTCCAGGCGCCTACAGCACCTGGTATTTCCCTGGTGGTCTACCTATCAAGTATTAACCTGGACGACCCTTGCTTAGCGTTTCGAATCAAGACAAAATTGGATTTGCATAGACTAAAACACATCCAGATGAATCACGGCTTCACTTCCAGGGAATGGCCTCCATGTTCGTGTTGATTTCACCTTCTCCATTGATACCAGCCAAGGTTCTGTTATCTATTGAACTGATCCCCCCCTTTTTTTCTTCCTTTTTGTAGTGTTTGCAACACTTGGTGGTGGTGGGGTCACTAGACAAATCAATAGTTTTGATGCAACTTTTTTTCGGGGGGGGGGGGGAGTTTAGACCAGCCTGTTTCAGGGCCTGTTGCCTAGACTGTCAACCTTAGTTGACACAGATTCAGCTTTGTGTGATTCTCTCACAGTAAAACAAACAAGCCAAAGGTGTTCCCTCTTATTATTTTTTCCATCCCACTGTCTTTCACTTTATTCTACCCCCATGTTCTTACAAACTGGGGCTCATGTGCTGACTACAGTCTCATCAATCCTGGCCACCAGCAAGGTTTCAATAAACTTGTCACTATCCCTCCACCGATTGTATCACAGGGACTACTCGTATTCTTGCCTCTCACAAAATACCAGAACTAGGGGACCTCCACTCATATTGAAGGGTTTGGGGAGAGAGAGAACAGACAAAAGATATTTTTTTACCCATCATGTTGGGTGAGTCTGTGGAACTCCTGCCACAGGAAAGTGGTGATGGATTATGGCACTGGATGCTTCAAAGGGGGATTAAGTCAGATTCCTGGACGAAAAGTCCATCACAGGTTACAAACAATCGATGATGGAGATTTAGATGTCTGTGAAGATTCTCAGTCATCCAGGGAAGTTTATCTGGAAGTTGTGTCTGGCTACTAAACTTCTTTTTTCTTAAGGATAGAAACGTTTCACTGCCTCATCCAAACAGCTTTTCAGTAGATGTGGGAGATGTTGTCTCTCCAGGCTTAAAAACGGGTACTTCAAGGGAGACTGATTCAGGGGGAAGTGTATAGGAGTCAGATATCTAGTCTTGTGCACTCACAGAGCATTTGGTGGGGCCACTGTGAGTACAGCAAGATGGAATAGATGGGAGTTGGCCTGATCCTGCAGGGCCTTTTAGTTCTTATACTTTGGGTGTTTTCCTATCTGGCCCAGGAGACTCAAATTCATTTAATTTTTGCAGTGTTTCTGTAATAACTCTCTACCTTTTCTTTGTTGCAATTCGCATTCCTACCTTATCTACTCTTTGCGCCCCAGTGGAATCTCTTTTTTTCTTTTTGGAGAACTAGAGGCAAGAAGGTATTGAGAGTTCTGCTTTTCCTTGTCTCCTATTAGTAATTGGTTTTCATTGCCATGAAGAGAGAGATTAATATTTCTTATTTTTCCTTTTGATGTCTCTTTCTTTGGAGGTTTTTTAAGCTGTCGCTGGATGGCCATTAATGTGAGGGGGGTTCCTGCATGGCAGGAGGTTGGATGGATGGCCTCTGAGGTCTATTCCAAACTCTATGTTTATTATAACTACAATATTTACTTCAGTTTCTGAATGTACACTGTGCCCAATTCTGCCGCAGGTGGGACGCTAGTTGGCCATGGGAAATTACAAAAAACCTAACTGTTCAATTTATTGCTTTCCCTAAAGGAGTGCTACTATGTTGGGAAAGCGAGGATCGAAAGAGCGGGTTTTTTATTCTTACTCTAAACTGCGTGTGAAATTCAAAGCCTGATGTTCCTTCCTCACTTTCCCAAGAGGTAGGCCCTGAAGCATTTGGAACCATATGTACCAGTGTATTCTGGTAAAATTGCCATAGTTGGCATTTTGCAAAAATAAGTGGGTTTTGAATCACAGTTGGGGCACTTTTGTCTTTAAAAGGCATTTTCTGTATTTATCAGGCAGTGATTTTCAACAATCCCGAGCACAGAGTAACTCCTATTTCCCCTGAGCTCCTTGCCCTCTGAAGATGCGGCCACAGATTTGGGCCCGGAAACCCCGGGAAGAAGAAAAAAACTTCAAACATGCCAAACAGCCTGTAAAAAACTCACAACTTAAAATAAAAAATACTTCACACCTCCCCCCCAAGGCCTTTGATAAGGGGACCCATTTGTAATGGGTGTTGGGAAAGTTACGGATGGGATTTTAAAGAACTTTAGGCCTGGTCCCCCCTAAAAGACCCTGTTTGACCCTATTGTTGACCTACGTGCCTATTCGGCCATTGTTCATTTTGAGCCTATTTCAGACGGGTGACATAAAGGTTTTAAAATGAATTTAAAAAATGGAGGCCTGTTGTTTAGTTTCCAAAAATTGACAAAGCTGTTTGGTTGTTTAATCTTCAAGAAAAGAGGTCCATTGCCATGATTCAACTTCCAGTTTTAAACTCACCTGGAGGACTGAGAATCTCACAGCCCCATATTTAGATGGATCTAAATTAGTTGGGACTTTTTTCTAGTGGCAAATACCGGGGATAGAGCCCCTAGTGGCTCGGAACATGGCCTGCAGGAAATTGTAAAACCTTGGCAGCTTAACCCAAAATCCGGGTTATACCCAAGGATATTAAAGAACTGGGGGGGGAAGTAATTTCAGAACCATTGGAAATATATTTGAGAAGTCTTGGACGGGGAGGAGGGCAAATATTGTCCCTTCTTCAAAAAGTGGGTGGGGAAAGAGGTCCCAAATAATTACCGCCCAGTCGGGGATTCAATTCCTGGAAGGGACCCTTTGAAAAATATTAAGTCTGTAATTATTTAACTAGGAATGTGTATTTTGAGAAGTAACACGGATTTTTTAAAAAAGGGCATGCAGACCATTTTTATCTCTTTTTTGATAGAATTACAGGCCCGGTGGATGGGGGGAAAAAAAGTGGGGTTTTTCCTTATCTAGATTTTTGTAAGGCCTTTGATAAGGTTCCCATGGTATAAATTGCAAAGGGTTAGTAGAATATGGGATAGATAGTGCACTGTTAGGTGGATCGTAATTGGTTGGACTGATTCACAAAGGGTGATCATAAATGGCTTTCTTCTGCTTGGAGAGACGTGCGTGGGGTGCCCCGGGTTCTGTTCTGGGTGCTTTTTTAATATCCTTATTAAGGGCTTAGAGGAAGGAATCGAGAGTAGGCAATCAAAATTTTGCAGGAGGGTACCAAAATTTGGGTGGGGGGTTTCTAATTCCCTAGAGGTAGGGTGAAATCCAAAAGGACCTTGACAGATTAGAGTCCCGGGCCAAGGTTAAAAGGAATGGGGGGGTTACCCCGGAAGTAGTACAGTTTGGGTTACCTTAATTTACGAATTTTAATCCATTCCGAATGCATATGTCTTAACGAAATTTCTTTGTCAGGGTACCTATCTTAAAAATGAAAATAGTTAAAATATAAAAACAAATGAAATTTTTATTTGTTTGTCAAGTTGACCAATCTAAAAATTGTAAGGCGGCAAATTAAAACGCCAACAGTTTTCCGTCAGAGTCGAGACTGCTTTAAGTCAGGGTACATTAATTGGAATGGCTGTAAAAAAGGCTGTGGTAGGGTGGTCATTTAGAAGTGAGGGGCTAAACAAGCATTTTTAAAAGTGATTCTCTATAGTTAGGAGCCCAAAACCCCCAGTGGACGGCCAAATAGAATTTACAAAAAATTTTTTAAATTTTTTTTTAAAACCACACACACACACACACACACAACACACACCACACAAGAGCAAAATTTGGGGCATTGTCACAATGCCAAATTAACCAGCCCAAAAAAAAGTATCTTTTTTTCCCATTCCCTGTCCTACAGTCTTCAAACCCATTCCGCTACACCTGGTCCCTCATCTGCGACTCAGTCCCCATCACTTGGCCACCACAAAGTTCCATAATCACTCTCCCCTCGCTCTTTCATCACCCCATCCCAAAGGGGGCGGGCCTGGGGTGGCTGCCACCCCCCTTTTCTCAAAGGTTAGGGTCCTCTCATGAGTTAGTGCAGAAGAGAGTGATAAATGATTACTGGGGGGGGCACCTCCCTTTGAGGAAAGGCTAAAACATTTGGGGCTTTTTAATCTGGAAAAAGGGGTGCTGAGGGGGGATATGATTGAGATGTACAAAAAAAAAGCAGGGCATGAGTAAAAGGTGATAGAGGAAGGGTTTCTCCCTCTCACAAAATACCAAAATAGGGACTTTCCACTCAAATTGAGGGCAGGGAGAGGGAGAAAAATCAAAAGAAATATTTTTTCTCCCCAGAGGTGTTTGTCTGTGGAACTCCCTGTACAGGAAGGGGGTGATGGCTTCTAGCTGGATGCCTTAAAAAGGGGGGATTGGAGAAGCCCATTCAGGTTACAACCTTGATGGGATGTGAAACCTCGGCTTAAAAGGGGGTACTTCAAGGGACAGAGCAGGGGAGTGGGTATAAGGAGACAGATTCTAGTTCATGCGCTCCCAAACACATTGGTGAGGCCACTGGGATCCAGGAAGCTGGATAGATGGGCTTTGGCCGGGATCCAGCAGGGCCCCTCCTTCTTTTTTTTTTTTTATGAAAAGGTATGCAAAGAGTGGGCCCTTGGGTTTTTTTTTTTTGCTCGGCCTCAGGCAGAAAAAGGGCCCTTTGGGTCGGCTCGTTTCTTCTCCTTTCGGGTTGGGGGGGGGAGGAGGGGGGGCGTGGGAAAAACGGGGCCAAAACTGGGGGGGTTAAGATCACCGAGCGGAAAAGGCAGGGGATTCCTAGAGAGCCAAAAAAATGAAAGGGGCCGGCGGGGGGTTCAACGGGGGGGGAGGGGGGAAAAAAGAGTTTTGCAAAAAAAAAAAAAAGGTAGATTCCTCCTTGGAATTTCAAGCCGTCAGGGGAGATGAAAGGGGGCCGCTGGTGCCCCGGGGGCTTCAAGGGGAAGGGGGGGGGGGGGGTTTTTGGGGGGGAGCGCCGTTGCAGGAGATCCACGAAGGGGGGGGAGGGGGTCGTTTGCATGCATTGCAAGGAGGTGGACGAACGCGGTGAGCCCCTTAAGTAAGGTTTATCCCTATGGGGGGTGGGTGTGCACCTGGGTTTGGGGCAGTTTCTCCGTTCTTCCTTCCCTGGCATGAGTCCCCTGATGTGGGAGGGTTGCCAAAAAGAGGAGACCCTCCTCAGGCGGTTAGGATGATATTTGCCAGACCCTCCGATCAAATTGGCGGAAGGGAACCATTCCGGTATACAAATAGAATATATATATATATATATACAGTGGTACCCTGTATAAAGGAGTTAATTCGTTCCAAATGAAATTATGTTAAGCAAATTTTCCTTTATACAAATTCCCATAGGAATGCATCGAAAATGGAGTAATCCTATTTTTATGGGAAGAAAGTAAAAGGCGGAACTTGACGGAACTCCCTGATTTCATATGATTTTTACATGGGATCTTTCCCAAATCACCATCAAATCACAAATCCCATTCATGGCCAACTATTGCACAAGAAAATATGTTTCCCCAGGCATGGCTCGGCAGGGCGCAAAAACATGGGTTTCCCTCGCACGGAAACCATTGTTTCATATGATTTTTACATTGGATCATGATGAATCCCCTATATTCAGAGCCCATTTCAGCCCCCAGATTGAAAACAAAAAAACAGGGTCCATCAGCGCTTTTTCCAAGTGGGCAAAAAAAAATGGTTCCAAAAGGACGGAACCACACGGAACTCCCGATTTTTACCCCGGATCAACTCCAAAACACTACCATCCTAGGCCCCACCATACACAAGACTGCACACCCGAAACAGGGTTTTGTCAGCGCATGGCTCCACGTGGCGCAAAAAAAAAATGGTTCCCAAAGGGGGAAACCCACAGAAAATACCCGATTTTTTTCCCAGGATCAACTCCAAACCGTATCGCATCCCAGGCCCCTCCTTTCAACCCGACTGCACACCCCGAAATCAGGCGTCCGTCGCGCATGGCTTGCAGTGGCGCAAAAATTGGGTTCCCAAGGGGACAGAACCCCAGGAACTGCCTGATTTTTACCCAGGATCAACTCCAAAACACTATCAATCCTAGGCCCCCTCCCCACACGACGCACACCCCGAAATCAGGCGTTTCCCTCGCGCATGGCCTGCGTGGCGCAAAAACATGGGTTTAAGGCACGGAACCCAAAGGAACTACCCGGTTTTTTCCCGGATCAATCCAAAACACTTCAATCCTAGGCCCCCCTCCATCACACAGATGCACACCCGAAAAACGGGTCCGTCAGCGATGGCTCGAGTGGCGCAAAAAAAATGGTTCCAAGGACGGAACCCAGGAACTACCCGATTTTTCCCGGATAACTCCAAACCCGTATCACGTCCTAGGCCCCATCCTACACAAAGACTGCACATCCGAAATCAGGCGTTTTCCCTCAGCGCATGGCCTGCAGTGGCGCAAAAAAAATGGTTCCCCAAAGGGACGGAACGGAATACCTGATTTTTACCCAGGGTCAACTCCCAAACCCTATCCTCCTAGGCCCCATCCATACAACAGACTGCACACCCGAAATCAGGGTCCGTCGCGATGGCTCCCAGGGCGCAAAAAAAGGTTTAAGGCGAACCCAAAGGAACTCCCCGATTTTTACCCAGGATCAACTCCAAAACACTACAATCCCAGGCCCATCATACAACAGACTGCAACCCCAAAA
>JAWVWN010006092.1:0-11183 GCA_037367305.1 Phrynocephalus vlangalii | reverse complement strand
TTGTGTGATGGCACAGATCAATAGTCTGTGAAAAACTTGGTTGTATAGGATTAGGCAGGCATTCCCATGGGGCATCACGTGATTGTAGCATGACTCATGGCTGTTCTACTCTTTCTGTCCCAAAAATGGTATCTACAATGATTTGTGTGTCTTTAAATTGTGTTTTAAAGAAAGTGGTTGTATCATTTGTTTTGTTTATGAGTATCGGTTGTTGTTGAGTTTGTGCTGTGATCCACCCAGAGTAGCCTCGCAGCCAGAGAGGCGGTATATAAATAAATAAATAAATAAATAAATAAATAAATAAATAAATAAATAAATAAATAAATAAATAGGTTGTTGTTCACTTGTTCAGTCATATCCAACTCTTTGTGACCCATGGACCAGAGCTCGCCAGGCCTTCCTGTCCTCCACTACCTCCTGGAGTTTAGCCTGTTGTTCAAGCAAAAGGTTGCCATATGACAAATGTTGCATGTGAACACCACCTGAATAGTAGCCCTATTATTTAAGAACATAGGAACATAAGAAGAGCCATGCTGGATCAGGCCAAAGGCCCATCTAGTCCAGCTTCCTGTCTGAATCGCTCTACTTGAGGTTGGAGTGCATATGTAAGCCTCCTTTCTTACATCCCCCTGGGAAACAGATTGATCTTTGTATGCTTGATACAATTATTTTAAAAGGAACTGCTATAGAGCCAAATTTGAAAAGCATTTTTTTAAAAAAGAAACAGTATTTTCAAATAACAGGGGCTCCACTGAGGGCAAACAGCCACCCCTGTGACCAAGTGGATGTTTTCTATCATGACTCTCAGATTATTCCCGAAAGACAGGATGCTACTAACAGTTTCACAGCAGGCAGTAATTCACCAGGTCTATCTCTCGCCATCAATTCCTTTACTTGTTAAAGAACACAACACCTGCCAAAGTTTTGCCCCAGCTGTGGCTGATAAAGGAAGAATGTGCAAATCCTAAGCAGCAGCCCAGGGCCTTCACTCTGGAATAAAACCAGTTTAGAAGATTCCTCCTTGAGAACTGGACTGGGCATGCCTTCTCTTTCCAAGTTTCCTTCCTTTGCCCAGTAATGGTGTTACTGTTTTGATGGCCAGAGAAATTCCTCCTGCCCCACAACTGCCCCTTTGTGTTGGATTGGGTGGTCACAGACAGCAGAAACTGGAGAAAAGCAATGCTAGGCAACTAAGAGCAAAAGAAAACCACCCTTGCTGGCTGAACAACAGCAACAACAAAACAACAAGAAGAGACAATTCCCCATAGAAAAGAGGCGACACCCCACTGGGATTCCCTGTGCTAAGCTTCATTACATATAGCACTGCGGCTTTTTATTTTCAATTTCACTTATGCCTTATTCAGTGCTAGCCATGGGCAAATGGGCAATGGAGTTGCCCTGCAAAGAGACCGCCTGGTAGTGGAGTGGCTTAAAAATATTTTAAATAAATAAATAAATAGCTGTGGCAGAATACACCTGTGGCCTTCAATGCTCAGCATCTTCATTTTAGGAGGGCTGCCAAATTCCTCTCTGATAGATTGATTGACTGATTATTTGTTTATTTAATTTTCATCCCACCTCATTGACAAACAAGCCCCAGAAGAAAGTAAATGGCAAACCATTTCTGAGAATTCTCTACCTAGAAAACCCTGAAAAGGATCAGCATAAGTCAAAATTAACTTGAAGGCACTTTAACATGATTGTCATTGGAGGCAAGGTGGACAATAGGTGTAACTAATAATCTTTCCTCCAACCCTTTGTGCTATTGTGTCAGAGGAACTCAAACACACTCACACATATACCACACAGTCACTGATCACTCTGAAAGGAAGGTTTCAGTTGGTGACCTCATGTAAGCATTCTTTCCAGAGGGAATCACAATTGGGGCAGGAGGAGAAACAAACAGTGATTGTCGTACGACTTGAAGACTGTGACAGAAGCTTTGTGGCCTGAACCTGCTCACAGGATGTAGTGGGGCAGATTTCTGAAATAACACCCCCCCCCCTCATCCTGCCTCAACATGCACTATATCTGTCAGTAGTTATACAGTCCAGAATGCCTGTTCTATGGGTCATAAGAACATAACAAGAGCCGTGCTGGATCAGGCCAAAGGCCCATCTAGTCCAGCTTCCTGTATCTCACAGCGGCTCCACCAGATGCGTTTGGGAGCGCATGAGACTAGATATCTGTCTCCTGATACCACTCCCCTGCATCTGGCCCTTGAAGTACCCTGGTTTTAAGCCTGGAGATTACACATCTCCATCATGGTTTGTAACTTGTGGTGGACTTCTCCTCCAGGATGGAATCTGTCCAATCCCCTTTTGAAGGCATCCAGGCCAGATACCACCACCACATCCTGTGGCAGGCAGTTCCACAGACTAACAACATGCTGGGTAAAGAAGTATTTTCTTTTGTCTGTTCTCCCTCTCCCAAGCTTCCATTTGAGTGGATGTCCCCTAGTTGTGGTATTTTGTGTGAGGGAGAAGAGTGTCCCTTTATCCACTTTATTCATGCCCTGTGTAATTTTGTACATCTCAGTCATATCCCCCCTCAGGTGCCTTTTTCCAGACTAAAGAGCCCCAAATATTTTAGCTTTTCCTCATAAGGAAGGTCCCTCAGCCCAGTAATCATTTTATGTCTTGTTCGAGATGCGGTGACCAGAATTGTACACAATACTCCAGGTGCGGCCTTACTATCGTTTTGTACAATGGCATTATAATGTTGGCTGTTTTATTTTCAATTCCCTTTTTGATCATCATTGCAGAACTGGGGGCGGGGGGGACTGTAAAGAAATGTAGCGTTAATGGAAAGAAAAGTCCTCTAGGTTTAGATTTAGAAAACTATGGTGGGGCAACAAGATTTCACTATTCCCTCCTAAAGTTGAGGAGGCATTAAAATGCACAGAGCAGAGTTATTGTTGGGTAAACCAATCTATCATGCTGATTTTCAACTGCATGTTGCATGTGGCAGGGGTTATGCATGGCCCTACCTGGCCTGGTTTAGTTGACCAATCAAGGGAGTTGAATTTCCCCGGGCTTGCAAATGCCATGCCTTTCCTCTTCCTGTTCTGACCGCATGGTCTTTGTAGTGTAGAGCCATTTTGGCCTCAGTCCAGCTTTTACCACCTGAGAGAAGGATATAGTCTTCAGCTGTCTCTGTTCTCCCCTCACCACGTGGTTCGAGAACAAAGGACCATATTCTTCTGGACTCTTCTTCTATATTTTTATCTACTTTGTTATGAAACTAAGAAAGCCTGCTGATACAAAATGAGATTGTGAGTAAACGTATTTCTTTATACTTTTCTGAAGAAACAAGCATCTTGTCTTTTATAGGGAAAGGGCCAGCTTTGCTGGGGAAGGATTTGGGAACTTCTGAGTTGATATAAGGCCTAACAGCCTGATCTCAGGCTCTGCTGCACAAAACCAAAACTGGTTTTTAGCTCTCCCCAACAGTTTATAAGGAAGTTCTCCAAACAGACACCTTCCGCCTGAGATGGATTGTATTCCGTGAAAATTCACCCTGAAATAAATACTGTATGTTTAGTCTTGAAAGAGGGCACAATTGTTTAGTTTTTATTATTGCAATAACATGCTGAAGCAGCCTAACGCCGGTCTCCCTTTGAGGCCTTCCCCTCGTCACTAATAGTATCTCAGGGGTGTAAATGGAGTGAAACAGTTGACCCCACGTAGCAGAAAGGGAACACTTCCTCCCCATTGAAAGAGGTGTTGGCAATGGTGACTTTATTATCCATATAAAAGGCCACCCTGTTCCTCTCATAATCAAGAAGGATGCCAACTTTTCCTGATTTCTTTTGGGATTCTGGCGCCTCTCTCCGAAGCCACCAGCGGCCCACTTGCCAAATCCCTTCCTCAGGAGTGAGTCGGAGGTACTCCTTCCTCTTCACAGACTTCCTGGCCACCCCGGCTGCCAGCTCTCTCTGGTCTCCATATTCCACCTCCCAGTAATGTTTCCCAGAGGTGAATCCCGGAGAACCCAGCAAGCAAGGACTGCTGTTGAACCTCTCTGGATTATCAGGCACACTTTGGGCTTCCTCAACCCAGGTTACCGTCTTCTTGTCTTCAGATACAATAAGATTTGGGTGCGCCGTCCTTGGATCAAAAGTCACACTGGCTGCAGGGAAGAAAGAGAGAAAGAACATCACAGCATGAGAGAGAACCACGTCCTTGGGGAGGGAACTTTGGGCGTTTATACACGACCCCTAAGCTCCGCTGCAAATGGCTGCAAGGTCCGGACGATAAAAATGTTTACCCACCAGCTCCGGACTTTGCAGACAATTAAGTGCAACCCCGCCCACTTTAGCAAGACCAAACAGCAGTTTTCTTGTACCTGCTTTTTGGAGGTGACAAATATTTGATAGTGAGTGCGGGGCTCTCCTGGCTTCTGTTTGTTCTTTTTTTGCGCCCCGCCCCTTTAAGAGATCTGAATGCTGCCCGGAACAAAACGGAGGTAAGAAGGCATTCTTTTCTTTCTTTTTTCTCCCTCCCTCAGGCAGCCAGCAACCAGGAAGTGCGGAGGGGGTGGGGACAGAGGAAGAGCAGGAACCCCTAAGATCTCTGGTCCGAATTTAAGTGGCCAGCGGATCTTAGGGGTCGTGTAAAAAGGCCCTTTGACTCTGTCATTTACAGGCAGAGCTTTTCTTACCAGTGGGGAAAAAGTAGAATGGGGCTTTGATGTAATTTCTAATAAAGGCAAAAAAAGGAGCCTTCACCTCATTTCTGTTTCTCTTCCTCAACAGGTGGTACCTTCTTGGTTGTACAGTAGGACCCCGGTATCTGCTGGGAATTGGTTCCAGGCCTTCCCATGGATAATGAAAACTGTGGATAAGAGGGAACGCCTGCCCACCCACCCCCAAACTGCTGTTTTCTGACAGTAGCTTGCTTTATGACTGCTGTTTGTGACAGTAGCTTGCTTTACAGATGCTATCTGTGACAATAGCTTGCTTTGTGGCTGCTGAATTATTTTTAATTTTTTTTCCTCTGCCAGCCGTGGACAACAGAATCAGTGGATAATGAATCAGTGGATATGGGGGGTCCTACTGTATTCAAATTATTAATTAACAGAGGTTACGAAGAGTCCCTTCAGGAATTAAAGACACCCCTGCAAGTCCAACAAGAATTATATTTGGGGAGGGTCCCACACTGGTATCCATTTTACAAGACTAATTAGAGGAAATAGGTGCTGTAGTAATGATAAAGGATTAGAGATTAGCACAAACTGGTTTGTCCCAGTGTGTCCTGTTTTGTAAAGATGACAACACAAGTGCTGCTGCACTTCTCCCCTGCCTCTGCAGCTGATTAGCCACTCAACAGGCCCTCGGCTAATCTCCCTGTCACGACCAAGAGCATAACTTCTCTGCCTCACCCTTTTGTCTGAGATCAGCCAAGAGGACCAAGCAGATAAGTGAGCTGTAGTTGGAACTGGAAGATTGGTGGAAGATGGTGCTGGAAGCTAGTGAAATGGGGCTGGTGAATGGCTGAGCCAGACGAAGCAGAGGAGGGGAGCAGTAGCGCCTGTGCCTTTAAAAACCAAGATGACCTGGGACGAACTAGTTTCTGCCCATCACTATAAAGGACCATATCTTATAGTTTTGCTGGAAGAATCTCTCCGAGTGACCCTTCTGTACAGAAAGTGCTCCAGCCTGGTTTGCCTCCCAAAAGACGAGCCCTGCAGGTGGACCCAAAGAAGATCCAGCTTGATCACGGATGACAGTCAGGCTGGCTTGTGATCTCCTGTACATCATCTGATCACCAGGAAATAGCTCACACCAGACTGCGGTACAAGCAGTCCACAAAAAGTGACCTATTTCCCTGTCTGAGTGCACTCAAGGTTGCAAATCTGCCTTTATTACCCATCAGCAACCACCCTGCCAACCAACACCCACACCCCAGTTCTCAAATCTTTTTAAATGTGTCCTTTACTTTTGTAGGGCTTGGCTGGTAATGGTAAAGCCGAGGCATTTTCACCACTTTCCACTTTAGTAAGAAAGCACAGAAATAACCACATCATGCAACCGAGTCCTGGAAATGGAAAAGAAAGAAAAAAGAAAGCAATGAAAGAATTTGCAATTTTTATTCTCTAACTCCTCTCATAGTCAACTTCAGAGTTATTATTTATTAGTTAGATTTGCAACCCATCTTTCCTCCAGTGCTCAGAGCAACAATATATATATATATATATATATATATATATGCATGTTAGGGTGGATTCGGGTTTCTTCCCGTGTAGAAATCTGGTTGTTTTGGCGACGTTTCGACGAGGTCTCACTCGTCATCTTCAGGCTGGTGTTCTGGCTTCTTTCTTCTTGAAGCAAAGCGTGATCTCAGTTGAAGTCCTTCTATAAATACTGCTGGGGGGGTGTGGTTTGCTGATTGTAGGTTTGTTTGTTCTTTTGTGATCTGCTGTGTGGCTGAGGCGATCGTTAAGGGATTAACTGCTGGTGGGTTAGATGGCTGTTTAGAGACATCCTGTGTGGGTGAGGTGCTGGATGTGTGTCTATCAGCCTTTTGTTTCTTAACGACCTTGGTGATGGGCGTTCTGGCAGCATCCTGGGCTTTGGTGGAGTGGGTCCTGTGTCTTGTGAATTCATTTTGGTCTGGCTACGTGTCTGTGGTCTCCCAATGTTTTTTTGGCGTGTGTAAGGTGCTCCATGTGGTGACTGGAGTGGGGTGTAGCAGTAGATGGTGCAGTCGTGGTTTTGTTATTGGATGGTGGTTTCGTTTCATCTGTGGGAAGGGTCTGGGTTTGTGTTTGGTGTGGATGGAAGGTGGTGGCATCTTGTGTCCTTTTGGACCTGGTGTCAGTCTTTGTGACGGAGGCTCGTCTGTTGACCAGGGCTAGTTTCCAGATGTCAGGCAAGCGGGAGGTGTCATCACGTTTATTCATGTTGTTTGGGTGTTTCTCTATTTCAATGGCTTCCATGATTATTCGACTGTTGAAGTGTTCAGTTTTGGAGATGAGTTTGGTTCTTTCAAAATCAATTTCATGACCTGTTGTTTTTATGTGCTGGAAGAGAGAGGAAGATTTTTCTTCTTTTTTGACTGCGTTCTTGTGTTCTGCGATGCGTGCGCATCGGGAAGAAACCCGAATCCACCCTAACATGCATACCTATACCCGTGAAAATCTACGAAAACATATATATATATATATATATATATATATACACACACACACACACACACACACACACACTGTACAGTGGTACCTTGTATAAAGGAATTAATTTGTTGCAAATGAAATTATGTTAAGCAAATTTTCCTTTATACAAATTTCCCATAGGAATGCATTGAAAACAGAGTAATCCCTAATTGCGACCATTTTTATGTTGTATAGATTTGCCCCATAGACAATTCTGTTAAGCAAATTTCCTCTATCTCCAGAATTTTTTATGTTGTACAGATTGTATGTTATACAAGCTGTTTGTTGTACAAGGGTCCACTGTATATTACATTTCTATCCCACCCAACTAATAGCAAAGTCACTACTCTGGGTGACTAGCATAAAAACATCATGTTTTGAATATAATAAAAAAAATCAGAAAAGTCAGAAAAGGTATCATGATGAACATAACCCTAAAAGCACAATAACAATAAGGAAATAAAAATTACAAAAAATATAAGTAATAAAAATAATAGGCAGAGAAGTACACAAATTCAGAATGGAACTAGACAAAAAACAAAATTAATCAAAATTGATTAAAATTGCTTAATCTGCGGCAAGGCTATGTGAAAAGGCTTGAGAAAAGAGACAGTGCTCTTTTTTTAAAGACCTCCTTTTCTCTCAGGGGCTCTAGAACCTAGAATTCCCAATTTCTTTTCCATTTATTTGACCTCTATACTTCATTGTCTGTTCTGTTTCTGTTACAAGCTTTACCCTACATTATAAAAGGGGAGCTGAGCAGTTCCAGGTATGACTGGGAGTCAGGTGCTCCATGTGGTGGATTCTTTGAGTTGTAGTCCAAAAAGTAAGTTTCCCAATCCTTGCTTCACAGAATGATAAGGTCCTACAATTGCCGGGGCTCCAAAGGCCAACAGCAAAGGGACCGTTGCCGACTTAGTAGTATTTTTTTTTCATTTTGCACTATGCACTGAAGGTTTTCTGAGGAGGTGCTGGAGAACTCTCACTTTGCACATTCCAAGACCTGGAGGACCAAGTCTTCTGACTGTTTTCATGGAGGACCCTCCAGATGCTGAAGCCATTTGCAACTGGACTTGTCCAAGCGAATGATGGCCTTCAGCATGCTGAATATTGGGTAGGATGGTCACCAACATCTGCAAATCCAGATCCAACTTCAAGGCCAAGGTTGCAGAACATGTGCTCCTACAGAGATGGCGGGACTACAGCTGTCATCATCCCCCACCACTAGAGTGTGATGCTGATGGGGGCTAGAGTTCAACAGCATCTGGAAGACTTCTGCTGCATCCACTTCTGAACTGTACAATATCTGCCCTTGTTTATGAAGCCCATGCCAGCCTGCTCTAGATGAAAACACTGGCAATGTTTTTATTCCTTACCTATGAACTTCTGCAAAAGATGGCTTCTCTCCATGGCAACCAGAATTTCTTCCTTTTCAGAGAGGAGGAAAGAACCAAAGCTTGTGCAGCAAAAATACCAGAGCCTGGAAGAAACAAATTCTATTTATAAATTAGGCTAATATTTACATTTTTGCCCCAACAAGGACCAAATACAATTAAAACCGGGATGTAATTTATTGGAAGCCTAATTCATTCAGGGTTAAAAGTTAAAAATGACAACCAGTGTCCTGTTACATTACTTGATTGTGGAAAGGCAATCATGCACGCCTTCCCCGGACTCTGGCAGGCTGTCCATTGTGTGTCTAGTCTCTCACTGGTTGTGAGGCTTGTTGTGTGACAAGGATTTCTTCCAAATCAGGAGAAAGCTTATGCTCCCTTACACTGATAACATGATACTTGCTCGGGACATAGGAAGATAGGAAGAGCAACCAGAATGAGAAGAGGTGGTGCTGATCCTAGTAACAACTGTGGTAGGAGACAGCATAGAGACAGCAAGGGGTGTGGGTGTGCAATGAGAAAGAAAGAAAGAAAGAAAAGTGTTCTGCTATATACCGCCCCATACCACTTCAAGTAGTCTCTGGATGGTTTACAGTTTGGTTACTCATTTTACCGACCTTGGAAGGATGGAAGGATGAGTGAACCTTGAGCCGGCTACCTGGGATTGAATCCCAGGTCGTAAACACAGTTTTACCTGCAGTACAGGCATTTAACCACTGTGCCACGGGGCTCAGTCAGTCAGTCAGTCAGTCAGTCAGTCAGTCAGTCAGTCAGTCAAGAAAGAAAGAAAGAAAGAAAGAAAGAAAGAAAGAAAGAAAGAAAGAAAGAAAGAAAGAAAGAAAGAAAGAAAGAAAGAAAGAAAGAAAGAACACTTCACATTAGGATGGCCATGGCTACATGTTGGCAGGAAAGAGGACTTTCATGATTTAAAAAAAGACACTGATTTGCATAAAATTGGCATATAATACTTAAAGTGAATGTTATAACCAGAAAAGAGTTATCACCTACCTCATTCAAGTGATGAAGCCTGTGGCCAGATGAACTATTCACCTGCCGTCCGGCTCCTGACATGTGAGGCTTTCTAAATGTTTCTAGTGTCTTTAATGTCCATATGGATTGGGCTGTCTTTGAAAGTTTCTTTCAGAATTTCTTTCCAATTCTGAAAGAAAAGTTTTGAAGACTTTGAAAGTCTTTTTTAAAAAAAAAAAAATACAAAGACTGTTCCCTCACAGCACCTCACACAGAAGTCTGATGACTTAAAAAAGACACCAGGCTGTTCTCCTCTGCATGCAGGTGGTTGCACCTACTGGATCATGAACATATTATGACCCCAGCCTTTATCTTAAAAGAATATTGGTTCATTTCCGAATTGGTAAACAAAAAAAGATTTGGAGCCGAATCAGATCTGTGGTGGAGTCTTGCATTTAAGCTATAATGTAAGACCTCTTCAGCCACTCCAGCTCCAGAGAAAATAATGCAGAAAACTGTTATTTCCATTTGATGATTCAATTATTTTAATTTTACATTCTTCAGGGGACAAGCATATCTGAAAACAAGCCTCATCATAACATCTCACCTTGTTTTCCAGAAAAATTGTTCTGTTCTGATTATAGAGCTCCAAGTTGCTAGGACTTTTTCCAATGGCTAATTTCTTTTTCTCGAAGCCTCTTAAATACGCTGGCTGACAAAGCTATGGGTTATGTTCCTCCCTTTCTTAAACGGGGAAATCACTCAGTAAAACCAGCTCTACAACATTGCAGGGGTGGGGTGGGGGGAGGAGATTGAAATAAAGGTTTGTTATTACGTCCACTACCACGTCATGGGTGATGCAACTGCAAATATTGCTCCTTGTGTGAGTAAAAAAAAAAACCTCTTATTTCACCAGGTATAGCACTTAAGGATCATTAATGTTCTTATGTGCTCTTCTGCTTGCTCAAGGGGTGGGGAGTTCCAGGGGTTGTCCTTTTTATGGGGGACTGAATTCCCAAACCTCTAGCACCACAGTCAGAAACGTAACTCATTACTGAGCTATCTGGCCAGCTTTAAAGACTTACCATCACTTTATTTACACACTGAAAGAAGAACGTAATATGTGAACCTTCTCATCCTCCTATGAATTCAAGATGGCGCATGTGACTTCTGAGAACTGCAATCTGGGGCTTTGACTCTGTTTGCCCAGACTCTTTCACCACTATTTTTACTGAGGTAGACCATGGATTTGCCTCACTCAGCCATCCAACAAAGGTCCATTCCCAACAATGCTTCCTGTGACACTTCAGCTAGAAATGCTGGGAACTGACTTCTCTTCAACCCTTATCTGCAAGAAGAAGAAGAAGAAGAAGAAGAAGAAGAAGAAGAAGAAGAAGAAGAAGAAGAAGAAGAAGAAGAAGAACAACAACAACAACAACAACAACAACAACAACAACAACAACAACAACAACAACCAGAAAAGTAGCATAGTGGATACTCTGCTTGTATGGTAGAAGCAAAACCGAGCATGGCTCTGTGTGTTGTTTACATTCAATATTCTGTTGCTCTAACGCCATCTTTTAATTATGTCAAAGAGCGACATTGACTTATTTCCTCCCCTTTCCTAGGATTTTCCAACTTCCAGGCAAAATAATGATCTAGCAG
>JAWVWN010006091.1:0-17791 GCA_037367305.1 Phrynocephalus vlangalii | reverse complement strand
TAGCAGCAGGGTTTTTTATAGCAATAAAACATCACATTGTTTTTTAATTTATTTTTTTTTTTTTTAGACCTCCCATTTGGGCGGGCATGGGAAAGGGACCATGCAATTTTTTTTAACCCATTCCACCAATGGCATCGCCGGGTTTTTTGATGACATTTCGGATGTCTCGGGGGCATAAAAAGCCGAGGCGCCTTCCAAAATCACAGTCGGGTGTATGGAGGGGTTGAGGGGGAGGCTGGCAGCTGGTGCGGGTGTGACCGATCGAATTGAGGAGGGACTGGGGGCTTTAGGTTTTAATTTAGGCAGGAGGGGGGGAATTGAATTTAAAAATTTTTCTTTGTTTTCCTGCAGCTTTGCTGCTGAAGGGAAATAGCAGTTTATTCTTTATTTCTTCTCGGGCAGTTTGTGAGGATTTTTTTCTGATAGGGAAAAAGGGGGGAAGTTCGACGGGAGTGGGGGGTGGGGATTTATTTTAAAAATATTTAATACTAACATTTTTTTTCTATTTTTCCCAACTTAAAATTTTGCTTGCACACACACACATTTGGGGTCAAGCCAAAACAAACCCTACCAATAAAATATCCTAACCCCACTCCCCCCCCCCCCACCCGCCACCCCCGCACCCCCGCGCCGCCACCCACCCACTCGCCCCCCCAGGCCCGGCCACCCATGCCCCCCACCACTGCCCCCCCCCCCCTCCCCCGCCACCCGCCCCCCCACCCCGCCCACCCTCGGGGGCACAAAAACACCTACCCCGGGCCCTGTTTGGGGGACGTCCCCATGCTCTGGGAATAAAATCGGCTAAATCGAGGTGAAACGCAAATGAAAAAAAACAAAAAAACGAAAAATTTTTTGAAAAATTTCACAACAAACGAAAGACCCAAACGACCCGTTTCAACAAATGAAAACTCGAATGCTTTTTTTTCTAGTCGGGGCCCATGTCTACTTGTAACTGCAATTAAAACCCTCAAAAATTTAGGAAGCAAACATTAAATAAGAAAAGTCGGTTTCCATTTTGATTACATTTTTTTTAAAAAATTTGTTTTTTTAACATCCAAGAACTCTAAAAACATCTCAAAAAGTTGAAAAAATTTTGTTAACATAACCCTTCTTCGGACCCATGTGTAAATTGTTGGAAAAGGAGTGCCAAACTGTACCAGCCCCAAAAATGGCAATTTTCCCCTGAACCCTTTTAGAAGCTAATTTCAGGAAATACCCCCCTTCCACCTTTTAATTACCTCAGAGGAGAATGCAACCCCCTGAAAATGTTTCAACCTCTATTTAGGGAAGACAGCTACCCAAAAACTTCTATCTTATCTGGCTTTTTTGGGGGTTTATTTTCCCATAACACCCCAAATTCGGGATACAGCAAAGGGCAATTCCTCCGTTTCATCCAACTCTCTCTTGAAGAGGTTCTATTTTTTTTTTATTTGAAATTCGGGAATTTTAGAAGGCTGTTTAGGCTTCCTTTTTTAAAACATCAGGTTTATCCCACCCACTCACCCCCCCCAACATATTTTAAAAAACACAATCACTGAAAACTTAAATTTAGTAATTATCTTAGCCCCTTTGTAAACATACATACAAAAGATGAAAGAAATGCTGGTGCAGCGCATTGTAATGAAACACCCTTGCTGGGGCTTGGAAACATCACCCCCAATTTATTTTTTTCCCAAAAACTCTTTTTGAAAAAATGTGCTACTAATAAAAAAGGCAATTTTTTTGTCTTTTTCCAGCGGTTCGTTGATAGCATTTGGGAGACCCCTGCCATATTTCATTTTGATTAAAACTTCATGGACACATTTAAAGTTCCATGATCAAAATTGTTCCTTCCTTTTCAGTGTTCTTCACTTATCCACCATATTTCCCCAAAAGGAAATTTTCCCTTGCACATTGTGTTTTTTTAAGAAATAAAACCAAAAAGGGAATGAAAAACTAAGTCAACACATCTCAGGATGCATTTTTTGAATGGACAAACCATTAGATATTTTCTCTTTTTTTTAAACAGTTTACACTAAAATTTCAAGAAGTTAGGGCTATTTAGTTTTTCCCTTCACTTTGGGCAGGGAAAAGCACCAAGAGTGGAAAGCATTGAACTCCTTCATTGGGGTCAACTATTCTGCTACCGCTGTGTGCACTCAGGGTAAGCTTATAGAAACACAGAGGGGCCCTGACCTTTTTATGTATGATTTCACCTTTTTTTTTCCCCCAAAATGGCAAGGTCGGAAATTTCTACTGTCTGGGGGGTTTTTCTCCAGTGTCGAACCGAATTTCCAGGCCCAACCATGTGAAGACCCATGTAGAGGAAATTCTTCCTCCCAATTTATTACCACCATGCCAAAAGGATGCAAAACCGAACATTAAAATTTCTCTCCATTTTACATGGTACAAACCCAAGAATAGGCTCTGTTTGCAAGGCCGGTCTTGTGGATATCAAAACAGAAGAGCCCAAACCGTGGGTTGACCAAAGATGGCATAAAATGAATTTTTTTTTTTCTTTTAAGGGTCGTTATTGGGTTCATTAGGTAATGAAATGAAAAAACGACCCAGGGGCAAATTTAACACAAAAGAACCAAACTGAGAAAATTTTTTCAGTTATTTTTGTTTTCTTAATGGGGGGGGTGGAGAGATGTCTCCTACCGGGTGCTGGTCGGGGGCCGGGGGGGTTTTTTCCGGCCTGGCTTCAGCAGCAACAGCTCCTACAACTCACCGGCCAGCAGTCAGCTCGCACCATTTAAAAAAAGGAACACTGACCACCCCCAAAGTGGGGCCCGGTCCAACCAAAATAATAATAATACATTGATAAAAATAAATTACTCATATAATTTTAAAAAAAATAACAGAGCCACCAGGCTCCGGGGGGAAATATAAAATAAATAAAAAAAAAATACCTTCAGAGTGACCTCCCCTTTCCTTTGCGGGGCTTGACCATCGCCAAAGTGCTGTCGGCGCAGCGTCCCGGGTGTTGGCACTCGCCAGCCCCCCAGCGCCAGCCCTAGCGGGAAGCCCCTGTCCCCCCAGGGTGGGAACCCGCAGGGGGAAAAGGGGGGAGGGGGCCCAAAAGGGCCAGCTCTCCCATCGGGCACGGGTCCGGAAGGGACCCACCCCAGGAGGCGGGGGAGATTTAAAGAGGCACTCTTTTTCCACCCCTTGTGGGGGAGGGAAGGTGCACTCTTTAAGCTTTTTTTCCACCCTCCCCCCGAAGATGAACAAGTAGCTGCTTCTGCCCCTTTTGGGGCGGAGGTTTGGAAATGAGTTAAAGTTTCTCTTCCCTCCACCCCCCATGGGGGTGGGGGGGGAGACGCGGTCAAAAACTCTTTTTCCACCTCCGCCCCAAAATACAAGCAGCTGCTTGCGCTAACCTTTTGGAGGGATTTGGAAATGAGTTTAAAAGCTCGCTCTTCCCCTCCACCCCAGGCAGTGCCCGGCCCCGGGGAGGGCCCCCCCTACCCAGGGGAATTTTCCCCCGCGGCATCCATCACCCAAGGCACCTCCCCCGGGAGGGATCCCTGTGGCAGCAGGGATGCTCTTCGGGCCCGGGCATGCTGCCGCCTGGGCGGCCCCCGGCCCCCAAAGGGGGCTCCCCGTGCCGGGGGAATGCTCCCCCGGGCGGCAACCACTGGTTTTGGTGGTAAACGGCCCCGGAGGGCTCCACCAGCCACGAATGCCTCCCGGCGGCACCCCCGGGCCCCATGCCCCTTTCCATGGAAATGTCCTCCTTGCCGGCAGGCTTGCTGTTTTTATGGTGGCACCCCCCCCGGGAGGGCTCCCGCAGCCGGGGGAAAAGCTCTGAAAACAAATGAATACAAAACAAATTTTTTTTCTTAAAAAAAATTTTGGGCTCGTATTAAACGAACCGAACAGGCCCCAGGCCGAATAACGGAACGAAACACTTTTTTGGGCTTTCTTGCCCATCTCAGTTGAGGCAAGAAAAATTTGGGAGCACTCAACACTCCTCAGGATAAGTCAGGAATAAGGATAAGCCCAACCCCTTGTGGACACACAGGAGCCGGAAACAAATGGGAACGGGGGCTTTCGGGAAAAAACAACAAAAAAGCTAGAGTTTAAAAAAAACACAGATGAAAGCTAACACGGGAACCTGTATATAAAACTCTTCCGGGGCCTCTACGAAACCACATACTGCTTTTCCCTGCCCCCGAAAACCCAATGAAGCATCCCTGTTTCTCCCTATACTTGAACCATCCTTGTCCCCCGACATTGACACTTTTATTTCTCTGAAAACATATTGTGAAATAAGGGTTAACATTCTGCGCAGAAAACTATCTGCACCAAAAAATGTGTATTTTGGGGCAAGAAAAATGATTATGAAATAATGTTACTCTGCACAGAAAAGTATCTAACCCAACCCAACTTCATCCCTTTCCCAAAGGGGAGCAATAATTTAAGAGTAGAGGTTTTCCATGCAGTAATTCTCCTGCTAAACAGAATTTTAGCAAACCCAAAAAATTCTCCTTTTAAGACTTTCACATTTTTGCGGGAGCAAAATGACAATCTAACTAGCCTTTCTGTCTTAGTTGAGATGGGCAGATAAAAAAAGGAAAAGAACAATGCACCATGACACTTCCCTCACTCTAAAAAATCACAATTATGGCGGCATGTGCATTCATTTCTCAGACGATTTTAACATATTTTGCACAAGCGAACATCTTCATAATAATGGTGTTTGTCTTGGAAAAGAGTTTTTAAATAGTTGCTTTGGTCATTGGGGGGCAACAAGCAGAGTACATTTTGCAATCACAAAAGGCACTAAAATTGCATAAACAAATTGAATTTTCAGATTTTTTGAGAGGAACATTTTATCCCCATGAAAAGGGGTGTTATTGTTGCACAGAACGTGCACAATGATTTTGTACGGCAGAGCAAATCAACATTCCCAAGATAATTTTAAAAATGAGACGCCCAAACTAAAAAATAAAATAAAAAAAAACGGTTTTCAATTAAATATTTCAGCAACAGCTGATCTTTCTCTAGCCAAGCTTTGGAAGTTGGGCAAAGTGTTTTAAGTTATGAATTTTTAAAAATAAATGTTTCCCCTCTTTAAAAAAATAGTACACCAAACAGAAAATTTAAAAAGAGATCATATAAATTTTTAAAAAAAAAAGTCTTCTTATCTTGAAAGATCCCCAATTTTTTTTTAAAATGGAAAAAAAAAAAAGGCTTCGGGGGGCAAAATGGTGATCCTAAAAAAAGACAATTCAAAATTAAAACAGCCATTTTTATTATAATTGAATATAAAAATATTGGTTAAAAAGGGGGGACCTTCAAAAATGAAACATGATACATTTGCAGCAGGAGAGGGAAGGGTGAATTTTTTGGGTCTCAAAAAGACCAAAAGACAGGCTTTTTTTAAAAATTAAAGAAAAAACCAAATTTTGCTAAAAAATAAATAACAGAGTGACTGTCCTTCTTTCTAAAAAAGATGCCTAGAGAGCTTTACTTTCCCATGGGCAAGCCCCCAAATGTATTTTACAACTTGGGGTTTAAAACCCAATGCTTTCACTGCCAGGGGGGGAACGGGAAACCTCCCCCTGAGAGACAAAAGAGAAAAAACTGGGCACTGTAATTTCTGGTTAGCGTTACGGGGCGGGTTTTACCGGCCCGCCCCCCCCTTTTAACAAAAAAAGGGAAATCTTTGTAAAAATTTAATATTTCAAATTTTGGGGGGCTAGTAAAACGAAATTTTTTCAAGGCCCAAATACTGCACTCATTAAATGGAGTCTGAGGAGCAGTTGATTTCCCTGAAACCCTTTTGTGCCTTTTTTTGGTCATCTACAAACCACGGAAAACTACACTTGCTGCAAGTCAAGCTGGTTGCACATTAGAAGAGAAGTCCGGAGCTAGAGGCCCGCAAACGACCAGCAACATATTAAGGAGCTTGACTGTTTTTGGGACAGAGCGGAACAGACATCCGGGTTCCAAGAAGAGACAGGGCACACTTCTGAGGATGAATCACTTCCCCCAACCGGAGAAGATGGTGGGGGAATGGACTAAAAGGAAAACCCAAGGGATCGCTCTGAAATCTCATATTGCACAATAATTTGAGGCCTTTCCCTCATCACACCCAGGGCATGCACAGAGGAAAACGGGTTCCATCTGAGGACCTCCCCATCAAAATTTGATAATACAGGATCAGGTACATGTAAAAAAAAAGGGCTGCAAGAGAAGCCCCTTTGTACAGGGGTTCTAAATTAGAAAATACAGAGGGATGGTTTTGTGACAGCATGATAACCCGTAGGTCACTTGCCTCCAGGTAAAAAATTTTGCAAACATCACGAAAAATATAAAAAGCTTTTAAGAGAACGGGAAAGACCATGGTCAGGGTAAAAACTTTACCAAATGTCGGAAGGCCAAGGGGCATCTTGGAACCAAATTCAGGTTGTTAGGAAGAAAGAAGCCCCGGGTTCCAAGGTACATTTTCAAAAAAGCACCTGTTCCTCGGCAGGACCCGCCGGGCGGGCAAACCAAAGCTTAAATGCGGGGAAAGGGGCGATTGTGTCGAGGGGAGGCTTAAGATTATCAAAACGGAGAACTTTTTGGACAAGCCAAACCTTTTCAGGGGGGGTTTGGTTGCGCTTGAATCATGATGGGACCAGATTGCGGCCTCAACCCCAAAAAGGGCAGAAAGGCCTTTTAAAAACGAAACGGGGAAAGCCGACAGGATGGTGGCACCTTTGGGAAAACATCATCCCTCGGGGAATGGGGGTTTGGAAAAGGGTAAAAAATCACTAGAATGACATGCAGGCATTAGCACTGGGAAAATAATGGAATGTGATAGTTTGTTACGAAAATAAATGCGGGGGGGGGAAAAGAAAAAAGCGCAGCTTTTGTTGCGGGACCCACTGACAGGGCTTCTTTTCCAATGCCGAAGCCCCGCAAAAGGGGAGAACTTGAACATTGGCAGCTAGGGGAAACATAGAATAATACCCAAAAACAAAACCTGGTGGAATGCGGAAAACCCATGGGATACAGCAACCCGGGCATAAACCTTAAAAGGGGATAAAGGGGGGGGTTGGATGGGAGGGGCCATCATTTCAAAAAAGGGTGTAAAACCAGCAGTTTGGGAGATTGACAGAGGGGCTGATCCACCATAGAATCACGTGGGTTTTAAAAATACCGGCCCCCAAAATGAGTGATAGTTTTGGGGATTCATCTCCACCAGACAAAAACTTTAGGGAACCTTGAAATGGGAGAGAAACATGGAGTGGCTAAGAGGATAGGATAGTAATCATGGGGGACTTCAAAAAACCCCACATCGACTGGGCCAATGCGAGCCCCGGGAAGAAAGAGAAACTGGGGTTTCTCGCTTGCGAATGACTGTGCCTTAACAACTTGTCATGGGGGCCCCCCAAACAGGCAACTCGGGGTCAAAAACTGGTGATACCAGGACCTGGGCGGATGTGAATGTCACGACCCCTGGGGGGAAAAGGGACCAGCTCAACTCCTTTGCCAGCTTTGAAAAAGAGTGACAATCAAAACAAACATAAAAACCCTTATTTTCGAAGGGGAAATTCCCAAAAATGAGAAAATAGTTAAAAAAATTGAAGGGGGAAGGTTGGAAGAATCCAAACCTTCAGAGTGCATGGCCCCTTTTAAAACAACGGGAATAAGGCCCCGCACAAAAGTGTATAACCCCAAAGAAAGAAGGCCCTCAAAACCCAAGAGGGGGGCCAGCAGGTTTAACGAATTTTAGTTAAACTCAAGCACAGGAGAGGTTTCTTAAAGGAAATTCTCCAAAGAGGGAAAAAATAAAAAGGAACCAAACTCTGGCAAAAAGAAAATGTAAAAATATAAGAGAGGCAAAAAAAAGATTTTTAGGGAAGCTGCTACAATATAAAGGGGAATAATAAAAGCATAATAAAGAAAAATGAAAACCTGCCAAGAAACCAGTTGGGGGTTTGGGGTTGGTGGGGTGGAAAAGGGGAGGGGTTAAGGAGGACTGGAAATTTCAGAAAAAAAAAGTTTCTTTGCACTTTCTTCAAACAGAGGACTGTGAGCCGATTCCGCGCCTGAACCCCCGACTAAAAATTAAATCAAAACGGTTTAAAAAGGGAGGTTTTTAGGTCTAATTGATAAATTGAAGATTAACAAGTCCCGGCCCAATCACCACCAAGGGTTATTAGGGAACCCAGAAATGAAATTGCGATCCTAAGGTAACATGCAACTTTTCCCCTTAAAACCCACAGTGCCGGGGGGATGAGGATACAATGTCCAACCCAATTTTTTAAAAAGGAAGGGGGGGGATCCGGGGGAAACCAGGCCATTACCTTACATCTGTCCCAGGAAAGGTGGAAAGCCCATCCCAAAAGAAAATCTAAAAAAACATAAAGAAGAAAAACCTGCTGAGAGAAAATAGCTGGGTTCTTAAGGGTAAACTTGTCTGACAATCTTTTTTTGAATTTTTTTGAAAAGGGGTTTAAAAGGGGAGGGTTTGGGTGAAAAGGGATAAGTCTATCTGGACTTTCAAAGGCTTTTGACACAGTCCCTCACCAAAGCGCTGAAAAATTTACACATCCGGGGATAAGTGGGGAGGTCCCCTTATTGGGTTAGAACGGTTGAGATCCAGAAACAAAGAGTAGGTTCAACGGGAAATTTTCACAAGGAGAAGTGAAAACTGGCCCCCCGGGACGCCTGGGACCGGTGCTTTTCAATCTTTTATAAAATGACCGGAACGGGGTAAACAGTGAGGTGGTGAAGTTTGTGGATGACACAAAACTTTTCCGTGTGGTAAAAACCAGAGAAGATTTAAGAACTCCAAAGGATCTCCCAAACTGGGGAATGGCCGCAAAAAGGCAAAGCATTTAAATTGCCAAATGTAAAGTAATGCATATTGGGGGAAAAAACAAAACTTTATCTACCAAACCCTGGGCTCGAGTTACCGTGACGGATCAGGAAAGAGATCTTGGTGTTTTGGGGACAGCCCATGAAGGTTCTCCCAAATTATGGCACGGGAAAGAAGCCAATTCCTGCTAGGGATTACAAAAAGGGGGTTGAAAATAAAACAGCCAACATTTATAATGCCATTAACAAAGCAAAGTAAGGCCCCACCGGGTATTTTGGGGCAATTCTGGCCCCCCGCATCTCAAAAAGACATAGTAAACTGGGAAAAGGTGCAGAAAGAAGCGACTAAAATGATTTCTGGGGGGGGGCACCTCCTTATGAGGAAAGGCTAAAACATTGGCCCTTTTGTCTGGAAAAAAGGCGCCTGAGGGGGATTATTGAACAACAAAATAAGCAGGCAGATAAAGTGGGATAGAGGAAACCCTTCTCCCTCTCCCAAAAACCAGAAAATAGGGGGCACCACTCAAATTGGGGCTGGAGAGTAAGAACAGACAAAAGAAAATATTTTTTTCCCCAGTTGTTGTTAGTCGGGAACTCCCCCACAATGTTTGGGGTAGCATCTGGGCCGGATGCCTTCAAAAGGGATTGGGCAGATTCCGGAAAAATCCATCGCAGTTAAAACCATGAGGAATGTTAAACTCCATCTTTTAAAAACCGGGTACTTTAAGGGCCCAAAGCCAGGAGTGATATCACAAACAGAATCTTTCTCTGCACTCCCAGATGCATCTGGGGGGCCATGTGAGATACAGGGGCTGGACAAATTTTGGGCCGTTGGCCCCGATCCACTGGCTCTTCTTTGTTCTTATGTTCTTATGGTGCACATTGTTAACTGAAAGACACATTTTTTTGATGGCACTTCACCTCCCCCTCTTGTCCCGGGAGGAAGTTCATTGCATGTTCATGTGTTTCAGTCCGGGTTTTATTCGGTTCTGTCCCCGCCCCGTTAAAGCACAGGTATTGAGATACTGGCATACTGTTTCCACACGTCCTCGTTCCAGATTAATTGAAATTTCCCTCCTTTGTTCCCATTTTTTTGACCCAACCTTCTGTTTTTTGATGTTTTTGATTCCCGAACCTTCCTTTAATGATTTCAGAGCTATTTTTAGGCATTTTTCTTTTAATCTCTCGGGAAGTGTTGTTGACTCCATAGGGAATTTCTGCCCAAAGGGCACTTTGCACTCCGCCACTAAGAGAAGGCACTTGCGGGAGGAGACTACCCATGGTCTCCCCATCGGGAAAGAAAACGAGAAGAGAGATTCCCCGGGGCCCGGGAGGGGAATTTCTCTCCCGCTTAGAAGCATTCAGGGGGCTGGCGGGAAAACCCCTTTATCCCACAATGGACATGGGTTTTTGAATTTCTTTTAAATGGGCCCCCCGCGGACCGCGAACAGCGATGAATGGACCCAAAAATCAGCATTAGTTATTCAACCACTAGAGAATTTTGAAAAAAAGTCCGAAATGCTTTGTTTTTGGGGAAAATGATTAACATTAAAAAAACATCAGCTTCCAAATTTTTTCCTTGGGGTTTCTGTGGAAATTTTAGTACAGGGGGGGTGGGGGGCTATACTGGGGGACCATATTGACACTGCCCCTTTGTGTTGTGAATATTCAGGCTGCCCTTTTTTAATAAAGTTACACCCCCTTTCTTATTTGACTTCAGGCAAACATTTTGTAAATTTCAGCAATTTACTGGGGGTTTCTCACCATGGGCACAGAAACATATTATTTCCCCAGTCACAAAACCTTTTCTTTTTTGCTTTTTTTTTGTTTTTGAAAAAAAGAATACTGATGTTGTTTCACCACCAAATTTTTCTGGCCTATTAGAGGGTGTTACACCCAAAGAACAACCCTTTTTTTTGCAGCAACTAAAAGGCTTTTTTGGCATTAAATGCATTTTTTTAACAATTTCCCTCAAAACAAAACCCTTTAAATTTTTACAATGGTATTCACTCTCTTCAACTTTGAAAATAGCTGGCGGTAAAAGGAAACCCAAAAATTATCATTACTGCTACGACCACATTTTAAACAATTAAGGGCCTTGAATCAGATAGAGATGGAAAAAATTCTTTTGGGGACTGATCTGAAAACCAATTTATTTGAGAGAGGGGAATCCAAAACAACGCTCTTCCCCAAACTTACGAGGGGTGACAGAAATGATGACATTCTCTCAATCCCCACATCCCCAAAAGATTTCCATGGGGCAATAATGGAGTCAAAACACTGATACTACAAGGAGGGGAAAAGCTTTTTTTTTTCTTTTCAAATCAATTCTTTCACTCTTGTTCCTTCTGTCCCAGTTAGTCATGGTCTCACTAAAATTTTTTGTGCATCTAATTTGATTGTATTTGTTTTCAGGGTTACTGGTGTTTGATGCACAGTTGTCCTGCAACAAGTAAAATTTTACTGCTCTGGCCCACTCTACTTGCTTTCTGCACACTTTTCCAGTCTGTGCATTTTTAAAAAAAAATCCCCCCCCCCATTTATACTGGCACATGAAGTGGCAAGAAATGGGTACGAACTAAACTGCTATTTTCTGGGGTCGCACCTCGTTAGATACAAAAAAACTGGGCATCAAAAAGGGGGAAATTTGTTAAACCAACCCCTAGCAGGGTTTTTAAAAACTTTGGTGGGCGGGGCATAAAAATTTTTTTTTCCTTTTTGGGTTAAAGCAATTTTACTGGCAGTTTGCCACGCAAAAATGCACAGGAAACGTTGGTGAGAACCCCTGGCCTTAGTTGTAATGTGAGTTTTTGCCCTATTGCAAATTTAATTGTCCATTCTTGTTGCCCGGGTATCTCCGTCATATTTTAAAAAGCTTAAAATTTTTGTTACAAACAGGAATTTCCCCATTGTAGACTAATTTTCCCTGCCATATGCACAGACAGGATGGGCCTTTCAAATTTTTAAAAAAAAAAACAAAGTCAAAAATGTAATTCATATTTTTTTGGGGCTGAAGGAGGGCCTCTAAAAAAAAGGGGAAATTCACGATTACAAAAAGGGGAAACCGAAATTCCATGTTTTTTTTGTGTTTTCCTCGTTGTTGAAATTCCTCTTCTTTTCAATCCCTTTTCTATCATATACAAAGTTTATTCAAGGGGAATCAAAAGACTTTTTTTTTTTTTCCATAATTTAAACCCAGATTTTGTCTAGAGCTGAAGCCTTTCTATTTTTTTCATAGTTCTTCACAGGGTTAACTGGGAGTTGATCATGGGTACTGGACTTCTTTTTTAGAAATAGAAACGTTTCACTGTTCATCCAAACAGCTTTATCGGGCTGAAAACACAGAGCAAGTAACCTTTTTGTATCACTTTACCTCTTTTCCCCTGGTCTATTGGGTCATAAGAAACAATACCGAATATTTTATCAACAATTGTGTTTTGGGGATAGCAGACGTTTTCCCAAAAGCCCACAAGACGCAAGAGGGCCCCAGATTTACCTCAGTGCCGCCCGAAACTACAATCCAATCCCCGCAATAAGGGGGGGCAACCAAAACAAGGGGGGCAATACATGTTCATTTTAGTTTTTCCCCTCCTAATTTTAAAGCAATTAAGGAGAAAGTTTGCTAAGGCCCCCTCCTTAAACCCCCTTTTGGGAAACCCCATTCATAGAACACTCTGAATTCCTCAGAACCTCAAAAAAAATGAACTCCAAAATCACAGTACTTGCTCACAAAGAATTGTATAAAAATTTCAGACACCAACCCGAACTGAGGTTGCAAGAAAAAAGGCCTTCAACACTCATGAAACATTTTTAAAAAAAAATATTTAAGCCATTTTAAAAAAAACCCCCCTAAGGCATCCTCTAAACATTGACTATTTGGAAAAAGAAAAGCACTGAGTTCTAACTTTTTTTGAGTAAGAGCTCACACATACATATGTACAGCTGGCATGGAGGAGATGCCCCCTACACCAGGCGAGAGTTTTTTCTCTTTTTTCAGAAGATAAAACAGACATACTTTGTTCCTCTCCTTCATCAGGGGAAAACCAGAAAGGAGAAACGCAAATTGAATTTCAACACAAGAACAGCGAACTAAACCGATCCTCTCCTTTGATCCTTGGATGGGGCCTCCCACAAAACCCTGCCCCGGAGGCCCATCCAAAGGGAAGGAGGCAAAAAAGAGAAAACTCCCCAATTCCACTGGGGAAAAGCTTCCAGGGAAAACCACATTCCATGTGTACAGCAAAAATAAAGGAAAACCTTTTAGCTACAACTTTATTGCAGGAGTGGGTGAGGATTAAAATCACCCATAACAAGGCACATCAAAAAAAAAATCGGGATCTTTCTGCTTTTTCCCCAGGAAGTATCATCGCAATAAAACGACTAAGCAAGGGGGGTTTGGGGGAAAATACCTTTTTTTGTTTGGGTGTTGAAAAACCCGCAAAACAAAGGGAAGAAACAATTTAAAGAGTTCTTCGACGAAGAACACTTGAACAAAACCCCGAAACTATACCCTGATGGGTGGCTTGGCCAGGCAGCACTGCGAAATGGAATGGGCTGTTTGTTGGGGAACTGGGCGAGAATTGGCCCTAAGGGAAACAAAGGGGGATGCATTTTAACACCAGAGAACACACAACTAGTCCGCTTGCCCAACATGGACAACCCAATCCTGCATATAAAGGGGACCTAAATATCAAGAACAATAAGTGCATTTTAGGGACTACATTCTTCTCTCCCCCTTTTCAAAGAAATTAAGAAAATGCAAAACAGTTCCCTTGAAACCCCAACATTTATTCTAACTAACTTCTCCTCAACACAGCAAGTTACGAAAATGCAGGGTTCAAACTTTTAAACTTTTTACAAAACCCATTTTCCCTTAAGCCATGCTTTTACCTCTAAAAAAGTACGCCAAAAAACAAAGTACTCACAGAATGGCACACTTTAAAATTTTTTTTTCGATTTTCGTTTTTGGGGGCCGGTTCGTTTCGGTCGTTTCCATTTTTTGGAAAATTCACAAAATTGTCATTTGGTTTTTTTTTTTTTCTGCGTTTTACTGGGGTTTTTTGGGGGGGGCGGCTCCTGGAGGGACCCTGTGGGTGGGTGCCTCCTCTGGGCCCGCTATAAAGGGAAAGTGGGGCTCCTGGAGGCACCCGTGGTGCCTCCATCCTCACCCCTAGGAAGGGGGAACAGACTCCCAAAGACCCCCCCACAGGGGTCTCCCCTCCTCACCTGCGCTGCGCAAAAGGGGATGGGAATAGCCATATGAATATTGCATACCTTGTGCAAATGTGCAGACAGTGACTGTGAAAACTAGTGGGATGGCACTGAACCCAGACCCATAGGTGAGATGCCTAACTAAGCTCTCGCAACACCATGTCTCACACAGAAGGGAATTGTACTTGCGTGTAGTGCAATGCAAGTACATTTGGCTTAGGGTTAAGGTGGGTTAGGGTTAGGGCTAGGGTTAGGCTAGTGACGGTTTAAGGTTACGGTGGGCTAGTGGGTTGCACCTCTGGGTGCCTCTCTGACCCACTAAGAAGACAGTCTGTGACGTATGGGTACGGAGTCAAGGTTAGGTTAGGGTGAGGGGTCTAGGGCAGGATTTAGGGGAATTTTGGGCACATCCCAGAAGTCTCCATTGCCAAGTTGCCATGCGTTTGGTGGGATGGATCCAAATATGTGCATGTTCGTCCACTACCACATTGCTGTCCACTCGGAAAGCCCATCATTGCTAAGGTTTAATTACAATAAAATAATATAAAATCACTGGAGGTCTTAGGAGGAGAGGAGATTCATTTTGTTGCAAGAAAAAACCCACCACCGCTACTGTGAAAAATCTGGCAGTTTATAAATTTTCGCGTGTTTCTGTTGTGCTTGTGTGTTTTTGGACCACGATTCAAAAACAATATTGCCTTCGCCACCCCATTTTGGATCCCCTGCCTGCACCGCATGGCATGGCGACTCGAGTCTGGCTGCCCAGGACGGGGTGAGGCGGGACCCCCCCTCCAGAAACCACCCCACCGGTAGGTGCCCTGCGCCCTTAGTCAAGCAGGCATTTTTCCGCCTGCTTTTTTGGCCCGGGAATGGTGGGGGGGAGAGATTAAAATATTTTTCATGTGCCGTCCGTGCCGCTTGCTTGTGCTTAATTGCGGCAGCCGGCAGCCGGCGAGACTGGGCTTTTTGCTGGCTGCCTGCGAGCCTGCGGCGAGTCCCACCAGAGCAGCCCAGGACGGGGGATGGGGGGGGAGGCCGGGGACCTCCAGAAACAACCCCTCTGGTGGGTGCCCTGAGGCACGGCAGGCATTTTTCCCCCTGCTTTTTCGGCTGGGAACCGGGTTTTTTTCACTTTTAAAAAAACTTTTTTTCTGTGCCGCGTGGCATCGTGCGATGCAAGGAACGAGCACGACAAATCAGACCAAAATTGTTCGTTCCGTCGGTTCGAGCTCGAAGTCTGGCGGAGTAATTTCCGTTACCGTTTCTGTAGAGTAACGGAAATGAGTAACGGAAACGGAAACGGAATACCGCTAAGTCCATGCCCATCTCTAGTACTCACCTCAAGGGAGAAGCCAAATGAAAAAACTGCAGAGCACCAGCTCCAGAAGTTGAGGGTTGCAGGAAAAAATAAGGGACTCAACACTCATGAGAACCCTGCAAAAAAAACATTCAATCCATTAAAGACAACAAATAACAATAAAACACATCCATTGGAGGGACATTCCTCTATACACAATGCTACCTGGGTATACAAAAACAGACTGATTCGAATGATTTCAAACTAGGCTCTTGCATTCAGATACTTACAGCCTGGAACGAGGAGCTGCCCCCAACAGCCAGACGGATAAGTTTACCCTTTGTGCAGAACAAAAAACAGACATACCTTGTTCCTCTGACTTGATGCACTGGCTCTCCTTCATCAGGAGGCTAAGAGAGAAGAGAAGAAAAAAAAATGGAAAGTGACAACAGAAGAACACCCAACTAAACCAATCCTCTCCTTTGACCCTTTGGGATGGTGCCTCCCACAACTCTGCCCAGGAAGCCCATCCCGGAGGGAAGGAGGCAAAGAAAGAAGAAAACTCACCCAATTTCACTAGAGGAGAAACTTCCAGCAGAACCACATCCTTGAATTCCATGTGCAACAGTAAAAGACAGAGGAAAACCTTCAGCTAGAACTCTATATTAGAAGTGGTTGAGGATTACCAAGAACCCAAACAAGGCACAGAAAAGAGAAAGAGACAGGGATCTGACTCATTTCTGCCCCTGTGAAGTCTCATCACAGACAAAGCAAGGGGGAGGTTGGTGGGAAAATACCTTTCTTCCGTTTGGCAGTGAACCTGCAAACAAAGAGAGAGACCATGTTTCAGAGATACTTCTGAGCTATTGAAGAACTTGAACAACTATCCCCATCCTCCCTGGTGCCCCATTGCCTGTACTCACCTCTAACTCTTGCATGTGATGCCCCCAAATTGCTTTTGAAGAACTGCAACCTTGGCAACTGAGGGGATGGGCCACCCAGCAGCCCCATTAGGAACTATCAGCTATCCTTACCCTGGACGTTTGCTGGCCAGTCAGCTCTGCTGAAATGGAAGTTGGCTGAAAGCCCCACTGGCTGTTTGGTGGGCAACTGGGGCTGAGAAGTTGGCCCTAGATTGAATCAAGCTGGAAGGGTTTCTGGAGGCAATCATTTCGAGACCGAGGTTGTCCTCAACAGCACGGATTGTCTGCCTGTGCCTTCTTTTAGCAAGTCAATCCATTTCATAATTATCCTTCTCCTGTCGCCTTCAAACTTTCCCAGCATCATGTCTTGTCCAGATAATTCTGTCTTAGCATGATGTGCCCAAAGCGTTGTTGTTGTTGTTGTTGTTGTTGTTGTTGTTGTTGTTGTTGTTGTTGTTGTTCTAGTACTTGCTATTAATACTGTTATGATTATTTAGCTTGTTATTGGATTTAACACATCCATCCATCCTTGGAGCATATCATACATATAGCAGATTTACTGGGAAAGACAATTACACTGTGAAAGATTGAAGGCTGCTGGAAAAGGGTGAGACCAAACACAAGATGGATTGATTCCCTGAAGGAAGCCGCAGGCTTGGCTTGCCAAGAGCTGAGCGGGCCTGTCGAGGACAACCTGAGCTTCAATAATTCTGCCTCCAGAGACTATTGAGGCTTGATTTGATTGAAGGCCAACTTGCTTGTCTTCTTCTTGACATGTCCTGTTCAGAGCTCCAGCGGTCAGCCACCTGCAGCCACGGTCAGAACTCAACTGCTTTATTTTAATTTCTGTTTCACTCCTTTACGGATTTCTTCCCACCCTATGAGTCGAAGGCTGTAAACAGAGAGAAAAATCATGAGCTTCAAAGAACATGGATCTTCTATCCTTCCCCACCCGCATATTCACCTGGCTCCTGCAAGGCACTTTTGATCTAAGCTTCAGTATCCATGAGACTCTTCCTCTAGTGATTGCAGACTAAGAGTTCTTGCATTCAGATACTTACAGCCTGGAATGGCGGAGCTGCCCCCTAGCAGCCAGGCTGATGAGTTGGCTCTTTGTTCAGAACTTAAAACAAACATACCTTGTTCCTCTCACTTGGTGCACTGGCTCTCCAACATCAGAAGGCTAACAGAGAAGAGGAGAAGAAGACAAATTGAATGTGACAACACAAAACGGCCAATTTACAGCTAAAAATTTACATACAGATATGAAAGTTTGTATTACCAAACTACTAAAAAGCTATAATCAAAGTATGCACAGTAGACATGGGCACGCCCTTTGGCGAAATTCTCTTTTCCGTTTCCGTTACCGTTTCCGTTACGCAATGGAAACGGAACACAATTACCCCCCCCCAAAACTCAAACTTGAACCGAAAAAAAAAAAAATTTGGGGCCCTGATTTTTTCGTTGTCGTTCCTGGAAATCCAGCGATCGCGCGATGCCAAGGGGTTACAGAAAAAAATTTTTAAAAATAAATAAAAAAACCCAATTCCCGGCCAAAAAA
>JAWVWN010006090.1:0-95900 GCA_037367305.1 Phrynocephalus vlangalii | reverse complement strand
AACGTAGATAGCTGGGTTTAAATCGTTTTTTTTTAAACCCCCTTTTCCCGCGGCACACTGTGTGCCCGAGATGTTGCCTGGTGTGCCGGGGGAAAAAAATTAAAAATTCAAAGAAATTAAACCCCAGGGCCGGCGGCCGGCCCACAGCTGGGAGGCGCATAAATAGCGTCCAAGGCCCAGTTTGGTCCCCCCCCCCGAGCCCCAACGCTGGCGTCATTTTCCCCCCGGGCCCGGACCTCGCCCCGCTCATTCTCTTAGTGTTTCCCTTCCCTGCTGCCGCCGCCGCAACTCGCTCACTTCCCTCTCCCCCCCCCTTTTTTTTTACCCTGGACCACCACCCCCCCTTTTCCCGGGGGAGCTCCAATGGACAAACCCCCCGCAGCCCCCCCCCCAACACGAGCGGGCCCCGGGACCCCCCCCCCAAACAAACCGCAGGTGGGGGGAAGGGGAGGAGGGGCCCCGGGTCCCCACGAGCACCGCGGCAGGGCTGCGAGGAGGAGGGGAGGGAGGGGGCCCCCGCCAGGCCTGGGCTGAGGAGGGGGGCGGGCGGGCGGGGCTAGGGGCACGGCTGGATGGGGGCCCCTTTTAGGGCCCGGGGGGGGAAAGGCCGTCTCTGAGGGCCCCGCGAGGTTCCCTTGAAGTTTGCCCCTTTCTTTCTGTTTTGGGGTCGCCCCTTCTCTCTCTCTGTCTTTTTTTCTTTTTTCCCCCACCTCTCTTTCCTTTCAACCCTTTCCCCTCTTCATGAAAGTGCTCATTTCTAGCCGCATATGGATCTAGCACCTGCCTACTAATTAAAACTGTAAACCCCCCCAGAGACCCCTTGAAGTGGTATGGGGCGGTTACAAGCAAAAAAACTTTCTGCCTTCTTTCCTTCCTGCCTTCCTTCACCCCCCCCCCTCCTGTGGGGGGGACTTGCTAAAGGGCATCTGCCTTGGCCCATGTGGAGAGAAAATGGGCTTTTGGGTCTTATTTGTGTTCCGGGGAGAGTCATTTTCCCCTTCTCAGTCCCCCACGTGCACAGAAATCCATGCGGGGGAAAATGTCTTTAAAAAAAAACAAGGAAGGGGAACTGGGTGCTAGAGAGGGGCTGCCTAATCTGTGGCGCCTCTGCCCTGCTTCTCCCTACCCACAATGGCGAACCTTTTAGAGACTGAAAAGGGGACAATTTAAAATTTTTTTAAACATTTTCAAATGGTGGTGTGCCTCGTGATTTTTTTTATGAAAAAAGTGTGCTTTTCCCCAAAAAGGTTGAAAAAAGGGTATAATAATAATAAAATAATAATAAAATAATAATAATAATAATAATAATAATAATAATAAAAATAATAATAATAATAAAAGAAATAATCATAATAAAGGGGGAAAAAAATACCCAACAACAAATAATTGGCAAGGGGGAAAAGACAACGATAACGGGCCCAAAAACCCCAAAACGGGAAACAATATGTAAAACCATGCCCTGTTTGGAACTGTGAACCACTGTAAACAAATGCAAGCCAGACTAGCTAGGGCCTCTGGTCAATCCAACAGGAACCCTCCTGTATTCTTTTCTTCCACCAGGGGTGAACTAGATTCCGGGTGGCAAATTTACTAACAGACGGGACATTTCAACTGTTTGTAGAGGGTTAAAAAAGTTGAATGGGGAGAATTGGGTTCCAGAGAAAAGTACACCAAATAACACACTGGGCCAAAAACTAAATCAAGTCGAACAGCACACTCACATCTTTTTCTCCTCTCTCTTCTCTCTCTCTTTCTCTCTCTCTCTTTGGGAAAACGAATGTTAAAGGTACACAAAAAAAATTTGGGGTTTGCTACAAAATTTGGGTTTTTCCACAATTATTGACTCCATAGATCGTGTACATCAGGGGAGTTGTTGGGTCTAAATTTGCAGGTGCACTTTTGGAAAAAAAACATTTTAAATTTTTAAAAAGAAACGCACTACGAGCAAACCTTTTTGGGGAAAAACTGACGGGGCTAACACAAGTCCCTTTCTCGGGTTGGCTGCTCATTTTTTAAAATTGTTGAGGGGTTTAACTCCACAGACCCTTTTATTTATTCCCAAGGTTTTTATCTTTAAACCTGACAGATATTGCTGCCCCTTTTTAAATTTGGGGAACACATTCAGGACTATCTGCTAACACTCTTCAAAAAAAAGGGCCCTGTTTTTTAAAGGAAAGAAAAAAGGGGAAACCTTAAAAATATCTTCTTCTAGATGGCTTCCAAAGGCATTTTAGGGAAAAAAGGGCAACATTATTTTTAAAAGTGTTTTAAAAATCCCTTGAATAATTCACCCTCTGTTAACCACCAACCAACCAAAGCCAACAAAGAGAAAAGAAATGTACTGCCAAAGATCTAGTGAAGCACTCATAAAAAAAAGAAAAGCAAAAAAGCTGCCAATTTCAGGGCAATGATTTCAAACTACGGGCAAAAAAATTCCATTTAAACATTAGAAAGAACTTCATGACAGTTAGAGCCTTGGGCATGGAATATGCAGCCACAGAGGGTGGGGGAGTCCCCTTTCCTTTGGGGGTTTTTTCAGCAGGGGCGGGTGGCCATCTGCCCTGAAAAACCGTGACGGGGTTCCGCAGGGCGGGGGGTTGGACTGGATGGCCCTTAAAGGTCTCTTCCAACTCTCTGTTTCTATTTTCTATGATTCTATAATTCCCAGTTGTTTGGGGAAAAATAGCGGGTTTTAAACCTGACCCCTTGAAAAAGATGGTACAGAGAATTATACCCTCAGTTAGTGGCTCAAAACTTTGGGTCCCCAGCTGTTCAGACTAAAATTTCCCCAAAGTCAACACTACTGTGCGGTTCGGATTTCCCTGGGAGTTGTATTTCCCAAAAAACCATCTGGAAAACCCAAGGTTGGGAACCATTTGCCCGGGGAAATTGGAAAACAGGTTTAAAAATTGGCTTTAAAATCATTTTAAAAACGGGGCTTTAGAATGGGCCTTTTTATTTTTTTTAAAACCTTAAAAAAAAAAAACCCCGGGGGGAAAAAATTTTTGGCCCCCTTTTTTTTAAAAAAAAAAAAGGGATGGGCATTTAGTTTCAGGAATCAGTAGGTTAAGGAAACGAACCATTCAAGCCCAGGTTTTTCCACGTACCGGCTGAAACATGCAGATCCAATTGCTTTAACCTTATATCTGTCCTCACGCAGGTTTAAAATCCAACGAAAAGCATGCTGCATATGTCCATTGTGCTAATCTGTGATGCTAGCCAATCAGAGCTGTGTCAAGAACAGCATCATCCCGCCTCCCACATGATTGGCCAACAGCATGAAGCAAAGAAAGAAAAGTCCGCAGTGTGCATCCTCGCTGGTGTTTTAACCAGGCACGAGACAGAGATAGGTAATTGGATTCATAGTGCCTGTATCACCAGTTCCGAGGGACTACCTGGGCTCATGTGGTTCTTTTCTAACCTACTGGTTCTGAAATGATATTGCCTTATCCCTAATAAATAATATGAAGTAACACAACAAATTAAACATTCTTAAACTATCCAGCATCAATACATATTCCAATTTATCACTTGGGTTTTTTGAGTATTAGATCTGTTATCAGTGTTTTATCGCTCCCCAGTATAGTATAGTTTGAATTAGGGATGGCTGTTTCGTCAGAAAAGGTAGCTTGACCCCCGCAGGCCCAGGTCTGATTGGCAGCTTTCTGAAAGGCAAGCAACCAATCATTACCTTCCTGCTGGGTATGTATTGAGGGCTGAGTCTCCAGCCAGGAAGAAGTCTCCGATGCCATCTGTCCATCTCCCTGGCGCTGGTCATCAAGAGCTGTACAAGGAAATGCACTCACATCCTGCCTCGCCTGTCTGATTGGTGTCCAGCACCAGAAGGACAGATGATAATCGGAACATCTTCCAGGTATGGAGTTTAGCCAGATGTGACCTCCTGCAGTAAGGAGTAATGATAGGCTGCTTGCTTTTTGAGGCTTCTAAAACAGCACCTGGGCTCGTGTGTAGCTTCTGAAATGAACCGCCCATACCTCCTACTTGAACACTACTAGTCAGTTTTTCCATAACTGGCACCTATAAGTAAAAGCTTTCCTATTTGTCACAATCTGGAATATTGTCCCAAAATGGAATATTTTTCCATTCTATGCTAAACTCATACCTTTTTACTAAAAAATCCAGGTAAGTAAAATGAGACTGTCCCTGCTGGCTTTTGAACATGCATTCCGTCTCAACTCATCCTTTCTAGATGAGATACATAGTCCATTGAATCGTCCATAGAGGTCCCAAACAAACTAAAGAAAATAATTCCTAGATGCTACAAAAACCCATTAATTGACGCAGAAATCACAGAGTGCTCAAAAGACATCCAACTGTAATAGCAGACACTTTCTCACTTCCCGAGTCTTGCAAATGAGCTTTGTTTATTTAGCTATTTGTCCGTACAGAGGCGAAACCACGCATTATTTTGGCCATCTGCCATGGTTCCCTTCTGCCTAGGCACAAAGGGGTTGGAATCAATATCAACTTCCAGTAACATCTTTTCTACAGTAAATCTGACTGACCCTAATATTTTCTAGGTAGGGAGACTATTATTTTTTCGATGTAATGGGAAAAGTTACTTTTCATACTACAGAACACTATCCAAAGGCTTCGGGAAGCCTTATAGCTCAAAAAAGGTAACTTTCCGTAAGTTTTTGTAATCCTCAGTACCAGAATGTATTTCAAACCAAATTTCAACATCTCCAACACATGCAATATTATTTACTGTTTTTTGTTTCCACAAAGGAAGTCCAACCCACTAGGAGCTAATTCTTTTGTCAACAAAGGGTGTTGAATAGAAGGATCCCAGACCAACACCTCTTGTACAATAATCAACAAAAACCAAGGCGCCTGGCCTGTTGGCTTGCTCAATGACACCTCGTCTGTTCCATCGTCTGAGGCAGCCTGATATGAATGTCGCTGGGCGTGCCTACTTCAGTCTGAATCTGCCGAAATCAGATTAAAGCATCAAAAGGTGGAGTTTTCCAGTCAGAGGACATTTGCTGAAACAACAATATAATGTCGTGCACAAAAAGATTGCTGTTATTTTCAGCCACATGAGCCTCGTTGCTGCATGGTTTAACATGCCTGTACTGCAGGGTAAAACTGTATGCTCCAAGATTCTGGGTTTCAATCCCCGGTAGCAGGCTCAAGGTTCACGCAGCCTTTCCATCCTTCCGAGGAGTCATTAAGAATGAGTACAACAGCTCGCTGGGGGTGGGCAATGGTGTAGCCTGCACACTGTAATTAAAATTGTAAACCGCCCAGAGACTACTTTAGTGGTATGGGCGGTATATAAGCAGAACACTTTGCTTTGCTTTGGCTTTACTTTTCCCCCATGTGCTCCATGCTTATAAACACACGACTATGTACAGAAAAACAACTGTGGCCGGGGAATAGTTGCTCCTCCCATTTTCCACAAACTGAAGGCTATGTGAGCCCCACGTGGCATTATCCCCACTAGGACATTGTTAAAAAATACAAGAGGATGGAAATGTAAACATAGCAAAAGAGGAAGAACAGGGAACGGAAAAGGCAGGAAATGAATAGCCAATGGTAGAAGGACTTTGGGGTACATGGTAATAAAAGACAAGGGGAGAAGAGTAGAGAGGGTAGAAAAAGATTGGTGAAAAGAGAGATAAGAAGGAAAAAGAGAAACAGAAACATACCACCCCGGGATTGGGGTGTAGAGATAGAAGACCCTGAGAGACACAGATGGTAGAGGAGTTACCCCTTGGAGGAAACAGAGAAAAGGAATAACTCTGCAGGGTACCGCCCCCAAAAGCCGTCATATTTAATATTATATATATATTTATTTTATTTATTTATTTATTTATTTATTTATTATATATATACATACATACAAACATACATACATACATCCACATATACATACATACACATACATACAACATACAAAGATTGGTGTTTTGTTTTTACAGAAGTGTGGCTGGTTCTTGAAACAAAACACAGCAATACAGCTGCTGTTTGGAACCGGGGCCCAGCCTCTGGAATTAAATCGACCACTGACTTTCTTTTTTGGGTCCGCAGGTGAAACTCCAATCAAAGCAGCCTCTTATGCATCATCTTTCCTTCTCCCAGGCGCTGGCCAATTAGAAGCTGTGCCAAGACATGCATCACATCCTGCCTCCTTTGTCTGGATTACCAGCACCAGGAGAAGGAAAGATGACACACATCAGAGTTCATGCTTCCTGTTGGGAGTTTCGCCATAGTGTGTAACCCAAAGGAAAGTAAGTCAGTGGTTTGATTTTCGTTCTGGATGCTGGGCCCCATTCTGATAGCATCTTGTGCTGCTATGTTTCATTTTGGAAACCAGACCCCTTCTGAAACAAACACCCCATCTCTAAAACAGTACATACATACCACCTATCTGACCAGAGATCACATTGATGAACTTAGGTACAATGGTTAAATCTGCTGTACTGTCCCTAAAACTGTGCTCACGACGATGGGGTTCAATCCCAAGTAGCCGCTCAGCCTCCTATGGCGTCCAAGGTTGGTAAAATGAGCACCCAGCTTACGAGGGGGGGCATGGTGTAGCATGCATGAATTAAATTGTAAACCTCCCCAGTGAATGCTTAAAATACGATGGTGTCGTTTATTAAGCAGAACACTTTGCTTTTTCTGTTTTTAGTTAGTGTTACAGAAGAGAACAATAAAAATAACCCAATAATCAAGATACACTCCATTGTCATTGGTTATTAGTCAGATAATTTATTTGTCCCAGTTTTACTAGCCCTAAGGAGAATCAAGGAGCAATTCAAGGCACAGAAGGTAATGAGTAAAAAACCCATTTCGAATGTAGAACAATACGACACCTTTCTTACATTACTACAAGATGAAACAAACAATGCTACCTTTTGTGGATTAAAAATCCCTCCATCGGGCTTGCACCAGTAACTCATGGCTGTAAGTGCAGAAATATTTTAAGTGAATGTTATCCACCCCAAAATTCATCAGAAACGTTGCCAGCATTATACTCATTAAGTCCAGTTAAAGGCTGGTACAGCAGGTGGCTTGCGTGTTGTTTTTTTAAAATCTTTTTCAGCCACCTTTCCCTGAATGGTGAGATTATCAATGGGCAATTGCCCACACGTTGAAGTTAGCTGGGCTCAAATCCACTTGTCTTTTTCACCAGCCTAGTTAGGCTGTAAAAAAGGACATTGTAAGTGGGCTATCAAGGAGAAAAAATTGTCCCATAGTTGATCAGAACAAACTGGCCTTGGTCGTTTTTTATTTTATTTTAAATTTATTTTTTTAATGCAATAATTTTGCGCCCTCCAAGACTCCCAAAAAATATTGCTATAGAATTTTCTACTAGTTTCAAAGATCCGTAAGAGCCCTCTTATGCTTTGCCCTCCTGCATTAATTAATGATACAAAAGCATTTAAAGCTCACAAAAGGAAGCTTGCACTATTGAGCTAACTCTTGGTTTATCGGCTTTAGCAATCAGTTGCACTGGGATTTTACCTCTGAGTTGAGGGCCGGGAACGCATCTCTCTCCTACTCTCTTCTCTCCCCCTCTCTCAGCTCCTCTCTCTCTCTCCTATCCCCCCGCGGTTCTGCTTCTCTCTCACTCTTCTCTCCTCTTCCCTCTTCTTCTCTCTCTCTCACATCTCCTCTCTTTGTGTGTGTGTGTGTGTGTGTGTGTGTGTGTGTGTGAAAACCCCTGTATACAGGGACTTAACCATGAGAAGAAATGCATAGTAACTCGAGCTGCAACTTTTCTTGTGGTAAAGTCCGAGCCTTAGTACCTTAGGCAGTTGTGGTCCAAAAACATTGGATGCTGAAGGTTCTCCACCGCTGCTCTAGTGAGTTAGACAGCGGACATTCATCATTTAGATTGAGGATAGAGTTAGTTAGAGAGGGCCCTGAGTGATGTACAGATAGTAATAGGACTGAATAGGATTTAGTCAAATGATTAGATAAGGCCACTTGTATTTAAACATAACTGAAGTAACTACCCGAATTGGCTAAATGTACATAACATTTATGTTTTATAATTTTACTAATTATTTTAGTAAATAAAGTGTGTGAGATTCCATGATTTTAGAAATACACTCAGAAACCAAACAGAGAATAGCTTAACATGGTGGAAGGAGAATACCTGCGCACGTGCAGTTAACCATATGAGCTTTTGGACAAGCCAACTTCATCAACATAGGAGTAGAATTGTATGGCAATATTTAAGACATTCTATATGGCCTCCAAACAAACAAACTGTCCTCCTGGCCAAGAAGCTGAAGTGGACTATTCACACTCGCCCCCTGCCGGACCGCCTAGTCAACAACCCATTATGTGTCCCTGTTCAGAGCCTCGGGCAGAAGCATTTTCCTGCAAATCATGTGCAATGATGGGTGGCTTAATAAAATCCTAGCAACAGAAAACCACAAGCACAGAGTGGTAATGATAATCTAAGGGCCTTTTCACACGACCCCTAAGATCCGCTTGGCCCGCTTGGGGTTCGTTGCTCTTCCTGCCGTCCCCACCCCTCCCACTTCCTTGATCCTGTCTGCGTGATGGGAGGGAGAAAAAAGGACAAAAGAATGCCAGGCTCACACTTCCTTTTGCCGGATCCAAGCCTCCCCCAGCCCCTTCGTCGTCCTGGAATCCTTCTATAAAGGACGTGGAGGCAAAAAACAACAACAAACAGAAGCGAGGATAGCCGGCACTCACTCCTTTACCATCCGGTATACTTGGAATTTTTCACCCTCCAAGAGCCAGTTACCTAGAAAAGTGCGCTGTGCACGCCGCTTATATGGAGCGGGCCGTGCACTTAATTTTCTTGTAAACCTCCGATGCTGGTGGGGAAACCATTTTAAGATCCGAGCTGGGAGCGGAGGAGTATAGTGGTCGTGTACAAATACCCTAAATCTCCAACAGGTTTGTGAGGGGGCACATAGCTGAAATCTTAGCCAGTTTGAGTAAGGTTGCAAGGAAACTGCTAAAGCATACCCACATCCACACAAAACCAAATTTGAGGAAATTGGTAAGTGCCAATGTGAAATTAATTTCATCCATAGATTGACCGCACTCCGCGCCAATAATGTCTGGGTGGCCGTTGCTTTGTTTAAAGCCAACACAAGCCCCTACGGAGCACATTTAAAGAATGTGGTCCCCTGAAGATTAACATGTCACCAGAAGTGGTGTGAAGAAAGAGGGGACTTGTCTGGATAGCAATGTGGAACAAGGCAAAGCTGTGACTACTTAAAGAGCAATCTTTTCTTGAGTGATCTCTTGAAAGCGCACACGAGTTGTGTGCAAATTTTGTATTTGTGAGATGAGGATGGAAAACGTTTCAATACCTGTTAAGTTTTGTCAGCTCAGATCCGGGCGGCATCCCTCAGTAAGCTGATTTTCTGAAACCATAATGGCCTCCTTTCCATATGGTTGAACATTTAAATGAATGCACATTTTTATAAGGTCACTTCTGATAGTTTAAGGAAGGAAGAAGGAAGGAAGGAAGGAAGGAAGATAAGGAAGGAGAAAGAAATGGGGAGATATGCTATTTTTAGGAAGGTGTAGACCTTACTTTCCCCTCTTGATTGACATGCATTGCAATTCATTTACTCTATTTTGCATTAATGAATTATCTGTTCTACATAACAGGTCATCTAAAATGTATAGTTTGGCGCCGAGAGATGAGATATTAACATTCTATTATTCCTGGAATACAGGCAGTGATGGATATTAGGGTTTTTTTTTCCCTCATAAAGAGCAGGTACTATACAGCTGCTAGCTTCAACCCATTCAGCTTCCCACCCTTGTATCAGGAAGTACATGATGCAGCCGATCCCATCCTTCCTCTGTGCTCTACTGAGTTTTTTAAAATCAGTCATCCCCAAAACACCATCTCCTCAAGCAGCTCTATCTCTGCAGATTAAACCTGCATCAGTAGGAAAGTGTTTTGTCGGCTACGGAGCGCTGACAAGTGGTGCATGCCAGGGAACAAGGTTGGCACCAATATACACTGCATACTCTGTGGAACGCGGAAACGTGATTGCTATTCAGATGCTTGGAATCCAACTTGTGAGTTGTGTGGGGGGAATACTGGAAATCATTGATAATGCCTTTCTCCTCATCTAACAGCTGTAATTTTTTTAAATAATCTCTCCCCCCCCCCAAAAAAAACTGGGTACAATTTCCTCGCTTTGTTTCTCCCTTATTTATACAGAATTACTTCTTTTTGACACCTTCCATCTTTCTTAAGCGTTATTGGCTATCATTGTTGTATACTTCGAATTTTATTTCCCTGTCATCATTCTTCCCAAGGATCTTGAGGTCCAGTCCATATTTCAATGCCCTACTTTATCTGACAATGAACCCTGAGCTAGGATAGGTTCAAGAGTAGAGTGACTACCCTATGGTTCCCATAGCTTGCTAAAGGATATGCAGTCCAATAGTCTCACGCCACACATCTTCATCCTGTGTTTCGTGTATCGGAGTACCATCGTGCTTTCACGCACAGATCCGTCCGCTTCTAAAAACTACTGACTAACAATGACCAGAACCCATATAATATTTATCCTGCGTAGCTAAGATGTTAATAGCTTCGATATAGAGATTGAATTCCTTGGCACGCACTGGCTGCGTGACTCAGCATCTGACTGAGGGACTCATTAAATTAGCATTATTCACTTGGCTAGATTTTGGCGTAGTACGTATGTCAGTCTAAATCATTTGGTTCTCAAACCTGTGTGGTCCCCAGATTTGTCCGGACTGCAACTCCCAGAAACCCCTTCCAGCACGAGCCACGCGAGTGGTGGAGATTCCTGGAGTTACAGTCCAGTAACATCTGGGAACCCCCAAGGTTTAGAACCCACTGTTTAAATTATACCCACCTGAAATCTAGTCTGTATGAGAACAGATTGCTCCACTTTGTATTTATGTTGTTGTTTCCCTCAGTTTAAACAGGCTTTCAACATATCCCTGAAAATATCCACGGTCCTTTGCTTCTGAGATACTCTCGTCTGCATTTTACAGAAGTGCGTATCAGCACAGAGATGCAGTCTGCCTGAAACTAGCCCAACATTTCTCATGCCACGCGCCATTGCCGTGGCTATTAATCATCGTCCTACCTTAGGGTTGCCCAAGCTTTATGGAAATTAACGCATTAACACCAAGAAGATGGAAACCTGGACATAAATGACGTCGAACAAGCTAGGGAGGTGGAGCCTAGGAAAAAAGCACGGTGCCTATCTAATAAACCGAACTACTTGGGAGCAAAGGCAAAATGTCTGGTTAAGAAGCCAGGCCAGAGTTGAAGACATGGCAAGTGCCAGGTCTAGGTAAGGACCTGATTCTGCCTAGAATGAGTTATAGAAGTTGTTCATCCTGCAGCATGATTTGGGGGAGGATATGAACTCAAGAGCAAAATTTTCCAAATGACAGGATTTATCCAGTCCTTTTGATGCCGGACTTTCACACTCGCTTAGATTCCTTACCACACCTAACAATTGATGCCAATTGCTGACATGGGAGACCAATAGCAAAGTTGGGAGTACACTGTCATTAAGGACATGTGAATTCGTCAGTCTGTTCGCTGGAAGATGCACAGATTGGCATTTTTGCTCCAGAGATAGATTAGGTTCAATTTGATTCTCTAGACACTTGTTTGAACCATGATTTTGCACAGAACTGTAATGGCAGCACAGTTTATCCACAAAGTCCCTAGCTAAAACTATTGAATATAACCTATAGCCAAAGGCCTTGCGAAACGTGGGAAGAAAATTTTGACCTCCAGCAACTTATAGTTTTTTCCAGACCTTTGCGTGGTCTGTAAAGTAAATTCTCCATACTCCAATAGGCAAGCCTCGCACCCAGGGGGGGAAGCTTGGCTGTTATCATTTTGTTCTCGAACTGTCCCAGCAGGAGGGTGTTGACAAGAAACAAGCACTTCAGCGGCAATACACTTTGTTGTAGTACCAAATGGCAGAGTTCAAGACGGGCAATCTTACAGTTTTAATTCTCCTTAATTATTATTGGGTAGTACGTGGACGCCTCATAGAAAAAACGGTTTGTGTAGCATAAAATCTGTACAACATAAAAAATTCCAGAGTATAGAGAAATTTGCATAACATAAATCACCTATGGAGGGAAAGGGGCATATCCATACAACTTAAAAATGTCACGATTAGGAAATTTTTTTACTCCATTTTCAATAGCATTCCCACAATGGGAATGTTGTATAAGGAAAATTTACTTAACATAATTTCAATTGGAAAGATTAAATATTCCTTTATACAAGGAACCACTGTAAACACTCTTTATTCTTATAAGCAGAAGGGAAGAGCATGAGGCCTCTGAACTCGTCTGCTGACCATGATTTAGCCAAGTTCTTATCTCAAAAAAGAAAATGTGTGTGTGTGGTGTGTGTGTGTGTGTGGTGTGTGTGTGGTGTGTAGTGGAACTGATAGAGGTTGGAGAGAGCTTCAGCATTATCTCTGAATGACAACATTTCCAAGGCGTGGTAAACATCTTGTTCTAAGAACTTATCTTATCTGACAAGTCCTTGCCTTTTCTCCATATAGACAATCCAAAAGTAAACAGAAGGAACTTGCCTGTTGACCTAAAATTAAGGCAGCCTTTAATATCCTCTCTAGTCATTCCCCACTTTCCTCGACAACTCATATCCCTCCACTCCCTCCGAGTAGAAATGAAAATAAGAATCTAAGTATGTTCCAAAAACAAAGTCAATCCATTCATAGCTTCCTATGCTGGGCAATATTGTGTGGACGTGGTGATTTCAACCCTCGCCTGGTATTAGAGATAGCATGGATCCCTGTTACAAAGAGTTTTGAATTTACACTAAATTCTTTAGCTGTGCCGCAGATGTGCAGGATTCATAAGCAAAATAGTTTCGAAGTTACCCTGAGGAACCCACTCTTTCTTTCTCAAATTCACTTACACTTCCAGTCTCCATAACTCCTTTGAGACATTATATGCAAGAAAAAGAATAAAATGTTTCATTACTCCTTCGCGTTGAACCGATCAAACAGCAAACTGACAAACATGTCTGCTTTCAGCAACAGGTTTCAACAGATTTACTCACTGCTTTCAAAAGACAAAAGAGACGAAAAGAACTCTCAGTTCTTAGATAATCCCAACTCAGGGTATCGTTTAAATTCCGAGGCAGAGGAGGAACAATGTTTTAGTGTTGGAGAGACAGGCAGTCACTCCAGCCCAGAAAAGTTCCTCCCAGCCACACCTTTCCAAGCAGCATGCAAGGTTGTAAAAACTCCAGTAATCAGCTCCCCTGGCCACTGAGGTCCTAATAAATCAGAAGTGCCTAAGCCAGTGGATTTGAATATCTGAAGCCGGACTATACATTCCAGTTAAGCTTTCCACACCAACTAATATTGAAGTTTGACTGGTCTTGGGATTGGTTTCATCTCACACTGGCTCCCTGGCTTCGAATAATTAAAGCATTTCAGGAATGTGGCAGGTGAGGAAAATTTGGGGCCAGGAATGTGCCTCAAATGACCGTGAGACTTGCGTTTTAAACGCACTTCCTTCCAATATTTGTGTAACCATCAATAACTGAAAAGAATTTGTTTCTTGCCTGTTGATTCAAGGTGGAAGGTCTTGATCCATCACCCACACAGGCCAATGATCCAGTAAAGTCCATGTGGCCTTTCTCCTGGATTTACTCCAGAGTTTTACATATGGCAAACGTTTTTGCTGACTTTGCATCCACGTGCTAAATAAAGTGTCCACACATTTTCAGCTTATCCGTCATCCCCATAGCTGTGCATTGAGGCAGCTTCTCAAGGGCAGGTAGAACAACTGAGGTAATGTTATCTAGTCACTCTTTTTCTTAAGTAGTGGTGGAACAAACACCACTAATAATAGCTGGTTCACCCTCTTAACTGCTATCGGTGGGCTTAAAGGGTGCCTAATCAGTTGTTAAATATACAAGATATAAATTGCACTGACCACCAGAGAGGTCACTTTGGTCTCTAGGCTTAGGATGCCCTGTTTAGGACGGTTAGCTATTCCAACTAGAGAAAAGTGTTTTCTTTGATAAGGTTTGACATTTTCCCTTCCAACTTATTGGATGGACCCTAGACAATGAAATTCAGGGGCATACTGTGTGAGAAATTGAGTATGGTTTAAATTTTTTTAAAAACCACCTCTAATTACTCAGTGGATAAAATTGGTTCAGTCAGGAACCTAGAGAGAAGATGGGTCACCATGTAAACTGATGGGCATAACTCCGAACCGGTGCTGGTTTGTGTTTCTTGTACCAAACAGAGTTTAGTGCTTCTGAGCTCGCCTCGCTCGCAGGCGCCCATTTCATAGGCAGCACCAGAGTGGGCGGGGGAGGGAAGCCCTGAAAAATTAGAGAGTGGCGAAAAAGACAAATGCTGGTTTGCTCACTTTCATAACAGACAAGCTTCGTTTTCGCCATCTCCATTTTTCAGGCTTCTCTCCCCCGCCCCCTCCAGGGCTGTCCTCTGAATTGTAAAAGCTGCCCAGAGTTCCGTTCCGGAAGATGGCGGCTCTAGAAAAAATAACAAACAAAACCAACAAACAACAAACAAACATATAAATAAATAAAAAAAAATAAATAAATAAATAAATATGCCTGCAGACGAGGTGAGGCTCAACCCTAACCTAACCCAGCCAGTCCTGTTTGGCAGTATTTGTGCCATCTCTAGTCTCGTGTCTCCCCTCAGTAGACCACTCCTTATTTGTTAGATTACCTCAACTGGCACTTATTGTCCTCAATATGTTTACTCAGTAGACTCAGGTAATGAAAAAGAAATGAAAATGTTTCTGTTTATTTATAGTTCTTCAGTTTAAAAAAATGAAATTTCATGATTGTGTAAAAAATCATTCCTTTTACATGTCTGAGCTTAACTGGTTAACTAGCTCTAGCTTCTTACGGATTTACTGGCTTGTTTTACATAGCTGACAGAACACTTCCACGTCTGTCTCAGACCCTAGTGCAACCTCTGATGGACTCCTGACAAGAAACAAGGGAGTGGGGGTGAAATCTGAGGTACAGAGGGAACAATTGTTCTCTTACTAACTGAGTTGATTGAAATCTCCCACGTCCATAGTAAGTCCTCCCAGCTAAAAAGTCATTAAATGCATCATATGCAGGGGTTGCAATATACTAACATAAAATGCCAATGGGTTTAATATAATGTCTCTGCAACAACAACTTGAGGTTGAATATACCTTGCATGTTCTTATTCCGCATGCCATTTCTATCAAGAGTGTTAGGAAAGAATTAATAACCAAATATTACACACCAGGTTTTTATTATTATATTTTAAAAATTCTTGGGCCACCAGTTCTACAGTTCTCCATTGTGGGAGTTCCACCTGGCAGGAAAGACCCTTATTGACACCCAAAATATGGATCGCCTGGGGAGAAAGGCCTTAGAACCAGCATGTCCCAAACTTTGGCCCTCCTGATGTTTTGGACCACAGCATACCAGAATTTCTAAGCTTATGATTGCAAATGGCAAAGGACTGTGGAGGTTTCGTCCACAACATCTGAGGCTGAAGTTTGGACATGCTGCATAGAAGGCTCAGCAGGCTGAGCTAGGCTTGCCCTAGTCCAGCTTCTCAATCAGAAAAACTCCCTCTCCAGCACTGGTGCAGAAGGGAACTGAAAGGAATAGGGAGTAAAAATCCTGAAGTTGCCCATCCATCCGCAGTTGAACAGGCACCTGGACAGCAGCATTCAGCAGCTTATATGGGCACCTTGCCACAATATTCCCTGTTTCCAGGTAACTGAGTTTTGCAATTCCATTTGAAAAATAATAATGCGAATGCATGAAATAATGCAGGGCATGAGGTAAGGAGGATAGAGGGACACTCTCTCTGCACACACAAAATACCAGAACTAAGGGACATCCACTCAAATTGAGGTTTGGGAGAGTGAGAACAGACAAAAGAAAACTACCCAGCTGTTGTTAGACTGTGGAACATCCTGCACACAGGAGGTGGGGATGGCATCTGGCCTGGATGCATTCAAAAGGGATTGGACAGATTCCCTGGATGGAAATTCATCCAGGTTACAAACCATGATGGAGATGTTGTCATCTCCAGCTAAAACCGGTTTACTTCAAGGACCAGATATAGGGGATTTGGTATCAGGAGGCCAAATATCTAGTCCTCATGCGGAACACATTTGGTGGCCACCTGTGAGATACAGGAAGCTGGACTAGATGGGCTTTTGGTCTGATCCACATGGCTCTTCTTATGTTTTTATGTAAATAATTTTCAAACAATTTCTAATGTTCGCCAGCCCATTATGGTATAAAATTATTGGATACAATTTTTGTGGAAAACAAGATCTCCTTTCCGATATCCTCTTGTGGTATGTAAACATGCCCCCTCTATTTCTCATCAAACCTGGCATCCTCCCCGTTGTTGCTAACTACAAATAAAACAGCAGCTGGCAATCAATTTAAAGACCGGCCTAACCAGGTTTTGTAACAGAACTTTCACAATCATTCAGGGCCAAGATGTCCGCCCGTAAATGGCAAGATTTCAGCTTGATACCAAATGAGAACTGTGCCAGTTGGACTTCCAATGGTGCCCAAGCAGAGGGGAAACTTCACCATGTCTCCAATTTCACAGTGACCTCTGGTTTGTATAACATTAAAATCTGTACAACAATCAAAATTCCGGAGATAGGTGAAATTTGCTTACAGAATCACCTATGGGGTGAATCCGTACAGCATAAAAATGGTCGTGATTAGGGAATTTACTCCCGTTTTCAATGCATCCTATTTGTATAAAGGAAAATTGCTTAACATAATTTCATTTGGAATCAATTCCTGTTATTCAATGTACCACTGCAATTAAATGCTCCCCAGAATCTTGGAAATATTACTATCATCGAGAGCATTCAATGATCTCAGATTTGATCCTGTAAAGCCACCCAGTCCATGTGATCAGATCACATCAATGCAAGCTCAACACAATTCCATTTTCAAGTATTTATGGTTATTTCAGGAACTCTAGTATTCAATGAGGTTTTTTCTAACTGATATCAACTCTATACAATGACATGGACTCCTTCCGTGTAGCCTCCTTCAGCTCATCCACTTTTTGATGCACCGAGTGTGGATATCCTGAATTTTAATTACTTGAGGTCACCATCCGTTGTACCTTTAATTATGCATAGGTGGGTGTCCCGTCTTCAGAAGCTGGTTGCCAATGATATAAGCAAAGGGATAATCACTGGGGAAGAAATTGAAATACCACAAATTACAAGGCCTCATGGCTCCTTTAAAAAGATGCAGGGGAAAGGGACGAATCCAAGAAATTTGAAAAAAAAATCAAAAAGTGTGCAAATCATACTGTATGCCATATGGAAGCCCGTAAGAAGTTTCTAGAGGCCCTCTGTAGCTTCTCCGACAATGTCTCCAAGGGTCGAAGAACAGAATGGAGGAAGAGTTGGTGGCCAACCAGCCAGCTGTAGAGGAATGGTTGCTGAAGTGGTCCATTGATTCGGCTGATTCTCACTGGAATTCTCAGTGGATGTTATCTCACTGTAAGAGGAACACAGTGCTTTCTGAGAAAATAAGCATCTACAATGCACAACACAGACAATGTAACTCAAACCTAAGGATCTAGAATGGCTTGCCAGCCTCCTTCCACTATTTGGGCGTTTCAAGTCCTGGAGCTTGAAAAATACTTTTTGAAGAAAACGACAACACAAGATCCTCCTATCATCAATTTAAGCTACAAATATAATATTACTTGTACTTGAACACAGAGCAGTGCAGCATTAGCGGTGCAGAATAAAATGTCAGTATAGATAAAACGTATTGCAGAGTAGGAAATGAAGGACAATGAAAATGGGTAGAGAAAAAAACTCATATATTCATATAAACAATCAAAAATATATACAGTCATAACAACAAGCAATATTTTACAGCAGACAAACAGAGTGTGGGGTTCGAGTTCTCAACCATAACAGACCCACCCTAACAAATGGAAAGTAGGCTTTTTATAACGTTCATACCCATCAAGATGTGAGTCATCACTAATACAATCTGATGCAATCGATACAATCATAGATGCTATAAATTCTTTCACCTGTGCATCATCACATAACATTCCTGAGTATTACTTATCTCTTACACTTTGTGGAATTAACATCATTGAGTCTGCAGAACTAACTGCCTCCATTTACAATTCTTCTTTCCACTATCTGATAAATATACATAACATATATTTTATCAACTTTACATATCTTGACACCTCCACCCACCAAAGGGATTCCGAGATTTTCAAAAAAAAAAAAATTACACTAACATATCCAAGGCCTATTTGAGACCTCACTAGGTAGGAGTGCAGCAAAGCGTGAGGTGTTACCTCTTTGAGAAACAATTCCAGCTAACCCTCCCTGTTTAACAAGGCCAGTGGAGGATAATCAATACTTGTATGTTTCATAAACAGTAGGTCAAATCCTGGTTTGCACGTTTAATACCAAAGGCATAACGCTTACATCAAATTGCCATTAGTTAAGAAATCTCCATAGGCTTACCTGCATTGCACACCATTAATTCACACCACGTTTACAATTCAGATAGCACAAGGAACCTAAGGAGAGTTGGTTAACATAGGCCCTTCTACTCAAAAAGTTACGATCATTTACGTAACTGCACAACCAGGATTTTTGGACATTGATTTGGGGAAGTTCAAATCTGGTTGTGATCAGATGACCAATACACCCACCCCACCCCAACCTCTAAGCCCTGCTTACTCTTGTCAACCTTAGGTCCTTTCCAGATGTTTTCGTCTTCAAGCAGCCAAACTGCTGGCCAACTCCCGATGCTGAAATCAAAACATCTGGAGGACCAAAGTGGAGAGCCACAGCTCAGGTATAATTCACTGTTCCAGACCACACCTCCCCACAAACCCTCCTCCATTTAGCATGCTGGCAGAGGAATATGGGAGAGGTATGTCCCCCAAAGAAACTTTTCCAAATCAGTGCAAGTGAATGCATCCAGCATGCCACAGCTGTTTTACATGGGCAGGGAATACTGTAAAAAGAAAAACGAGGGCATTCTGATACCCACATGTGGCCTATCCGGTACTGTATCTCGCAGAGAGCTGCAAAAGTAGCACAAATTTACCTTATTTCATGAAGACAAACATCCTTCTCCTCCTTGTCATGACCTGCACGTTGTCGCTAACTTGCAACAGACCATATAGTTCTCCTGGATGAGAGTGGAAGAGTAGGCCTGCCCTCAGGCCAGGTGCTAGTTTTTTTTGGGGGGTGGCAGGGTGGTCGGCGGCGGGGCAGCGGGCGCGCAGGGGGCAGATGGTGGGTGACAGCGACGGGTGGCAGCAATGGGCGTGGGGCAGAGCAGGCGGTGTGCGGCATCAATTGCGATGGCAGAACGTGCGGCTGGCGGGGCAGTGGGGGGACGATGCGTCGGTGCCAGTGGCGGGGGGAGTCGGGGCGGGGGTGGCAGACTCCGGCGCCCTCCTCCATTTTGGCGCCCTAGGCAACTGCCTAGTTCGCCTTAATGGAAGAAGCGCCAGCCCTGCTGCCCCTCCATTAATCTGCCTCCTCCCTGAAGAACTTTCACTGAGAGATAATTACTTTCCATTCCTGCAATTGGAAGCTGCCTTGGAACAAATTGTTTGTTGTTGCACACGTCCATTGCTTAAGCCCACAGGCCCACAACACGCTGTATGAGGCCCAGCCATCACGTACGGCAGAATCATATGACAGCCTGTAAACCAAAATGTAGATAAGCTGATTTCTCCTGCAGCATTCTCTCACCGGTTTTAGAATGAGGTGCAGGGTTCAGAATTTATACCACCAATTTCAATAACAGAAGCTTTCAAGACTGATAACCAAACAGGCTTACAGGGACACCTGGCCCTGTTGTTTAATTTATTTATTTATTTATTATATAAAATACCTAGTCCCATCCTTGGCCTAAAAAGGACACACAATCCTCTCCTCTCTTTCTCTCTTCCTGTCAAATTCTCCATCTCTGTCCTCATTAAAGGAGGAAGTAGCCACATCCCTGAGTTAAAGAGGTGGATGGGTGGGAGGCTGAGTCCAAAGTACACATCATCAGCTCACAGTAGATTTTATATCTCCTGCTCAAAACAAATTTCCTAAACGAGGTAACTCTGTCATACCTCATGATTAGCACTCTTATTTTTGGGCGGGATTTTCTTTGTGGATAAAAAAAAGTTTACATATGGAATAGTTTTTGGAGGGTTTTGGTCTGTCAACTTTGAAAAGATCCTTCCTCTGCCACAAGTTTTCAGTGTAGCCCAAGGCAAGTCACTTGTTACTAGATCTAACGTATATTCATGAAGTAGTTGTTTTCCTCTGATCATAGATTGAGAGTATAATTTGTCTATAGGAAAATCAACAATATTTAATTCTGCATAATAGGTCCACCTATTTATCCCAAAAATTGGAATCAAGGAGGGTTCAATTAAGGGAGACTCATCAAAAACAGCAAAAAGTGAATAGCTGCATGTTCCCAGAGTCCAAACGACTCCTTTCCTTCTTACTTGATGTTAAAACACAATTAAATTAAAGACAAATAATTCCATAAGATAAATGAGGAAGAACACAACGCAACCACTCAATGGAACGATCCTTCCTTAGTTAACAGTAAAACAGTTACAGTTACCCTACTGGTAAGCCCCGTGGCGCAGTGTTTAAATGCAATACTGAGTCAGAGAAAAAACCTTGTGCTCACCGACCTGGGTTCAAATCCCAGGTAGCCAGCCACAAGGTTTCATCTTCACCTTCCCTCCTTCCCGAGGTCGGTAAAAAATGAGTACCCAGCTTTCAGGGGTGCAATGTGTAAGCCTGCATAATGGTAATTAAAAAAACTGTAAACGCCCAGAGACCACTTGAAGTGGTATGGGCGGTATATAATCAAACACTTTGTTGAGACACAGTTTATAGGCTCTGTACAGGCCTTAACCACTGTGCCATTCTTTCCCCCCATCTCATGAATCTTGAAAACCTTTATGAGAGTTTGCCCATCGGAAGCAACTTGGTAGTACGTAAACACACATAGACATGTTTCCAAATGTAAATTATGAAATGCTATTTGTCACTGTTTGAATAGCCTGTTTCATTGGGTAAGGAAGCAGTACACTTTGTGAGAGCTAAGTCAGCCAGACAGGTGGTGCCCATTTGAGCAGGTAATTTCCATGGTCCGTTCTCCCTCCCTCCTGAATCTTAAATTTTGAATATCACATATTCGGGAGACTACGAAAATAATGCAGTGGGCATTGAGTAAATTGGATAGATGGAAGCTCTTCTCCACTCTCCACAAAATCCAGAACTATGGGACATACACAGCAATTCCAGGGCAGGGAGATTATGAACAGACAAAAGAAAATGTTTTTTCAATACAGTGTGTTTGTTAGTCTGATTAACTTCCTCCTGCCACAGGTTGTTGTGATGGCATCTGCCTGATGCCTTCAAAATTGATTGGACAGATTCCTGGAGGAAAAGGCCCAATCCACAGGTTCAAACCTGAGGGAGAAGTGTAATCTCCCAGGCATAAAACCAGGGACTCAAGGACCGAATGCAGGTGGAGTGGTAACAGGAGGACAGCTATCTAGTCTCATGTGCTCCCAGATGCATCTGGTGGGGCCACTGTGAGATACAGGAAGCTGGACTAGATGGGCCTTTGGCCTGATCCAGTGAGGCTCTTCTTATGTTCTTATCAGAAAGCCTTTCAACTGAAGACCCTTTTTGTAGAAAGTGATCCTAATAAGCAACCCTTCAAACAGAGGATAGCCAACCTCAAAAGAGGCTACCTCCTGTCTTAGATCATACTTCCAAATGCATCTTTCTGAACTGCTGTGCAGCAAAGCTTTCTCTGGACACACCTCTGTGTGCCCAGGAAGTTCTATTTCCACACCACCCCCACTCCCAGTTTTGGGTGGACAAGCCTTCTGAAAGCTATTTGCCTGGGCCAACTGCTTGAGTCAGGGCTGACATGGGACGCCCAGCTTTGACATCCAACATCCTTTGTTGTCTATTTTTAAGAGGTCCCTTGTTTCGGGAAAACACAGGAAATAGGCACCCGTGGATCTACCACAGCATTCCAACCAAAGCAGTGATTTGCTTGGAATGCTGTCTTTTGGTCTCCTGAGTCCATCAGAGCCTCCAATAATCTACGAATTTAGTTTTTTTATTTCATCAAATAACCATCTAATGGAAAACTGTAATGATGTGCAATGGTTAGGTGTTGTTGTGGTTCCGTCCGATCAGATCATGTCCAACTCTTCCTGATCACCATGGACGCAGAGCTCACCAGGCCATCCTGTCTTCCAACTGCCTCCCGTAGTTTGGTCAAATCCATATTGGATGCATCAATGACACCATAACATACCATCGCTCAAACTCTCTGTCCTTGCCGTCCCCTTTTCCTATTGCTTCAATCTTTCCAACATCAGGTAGCTTTTCGCCAATGGCAAGGGAGTCCCCTCTCAACATGAGGTGGCAAAGTACAGGAGCCTCCGCTTCAAAATCTGTTCCTTCCCCAGTGAACATCAGGGTTGATTTCTTTCAGGATGGATTGTTTCAGGATTGCCTTTACAGTCCAGGGACTTTAAAGATTCCCTCCATCACCACAGCTCAAAGCATGATTCTGCGGTGATCATCCTGTTTATATTCCAGCTCCACTTCCATAACATCACTATACTGGCAATAACCAAGCTTTGACTAACCTGACCTTAGTCAGCAAAGTGATGTCTCTGCTCTTTAAAATACTGCCTAGTTTTGGCCATTGCTTTTCCTCCTCCCAAGAAGCAGCGTCTTTTAATTTTGTTGGCTGCAGTCGCCACTTCAGTGATCAAGGAGCCTCCAGTTCTTCCCCTTCTAATTGCTAGAGGTGGTGGAACGAGTGGCCATGGATCTTAAGTTTTTTTTTGATGTTGAGCTTCAGCCCATTGTTTTCACTCTACTCCACTTGTCCACCCTCATTAAGAGGTTCTTTAATTCCTCCCCTCTTTTCTCTCAATCAAGTAGTTATCATTAGCGTATCTGAGGTTGTTGATATTTCTTCCTGGCAAATTAATTCCGGCTAGTGATTCACCCAGACCTGCCTTCACGTGATTACCGCTGCATATAAGTTAAATAGTCAAGGAGACAGTATACAGAGCCTTGTCGTACGGTCCCTTTCCAATTTTAAACCAGGCAGTTGTTCCATACCCTGTTCTGACTGTTGTCTGCTTTGTCCCACAGATAGATTTCTTAGGCATTGTAACGTGCCACCAAATTGAAACACGGTGCCCCTATGATAAATGAGATATTCATTCTTTATTTGTATTTCTGCATGAAGCAGGGTTGGACTTGATGGCCTTGCAGGACCCTTCCAACTTCACTCTTCTATGATCTAAGGGGGAGCTTTCACCGTATTCTACCACCTCTAATTGAGCTTCCAATGCCTGACAAGGGAATTAGAACCCAGGCCCTGAGTTTGCAGTCAGGTCCCTTTATCCATTGCCACCAAGAGTGGGTATCAATGAGATGTATCTATGAAATAATCTGAGCTTAGAAATGTCACCGACCCCTCAAATATGCACCTAGAACTCCGAGCTGTATCATCGGATCAGTGACTATACAGTGTGAGATGAATAGAGATTTTGTAGTTCCATTTCCCATTCTCTCCAGTCCCCCTTCATCAGCATGCCCTTGCTTCCGACATTATATTGGGGAATGTCGGCAGCGGCAACCTGGATCCAGATCAGGTTTGATTCTCCATGCCACCGTTTAGACAGGGAAAGGGAAATGCCAAGGATAGCTCAGTGTGGGTTGGACCCAGACCTGTGTGGCCTATAGAGCTAACCACAGACCGCACAGTAGGGTGGCTGATGCAGCCAGAAGAATGATGGCAGCAATTGAGTCAGGGGCTCTCCCCAGCCATTTAAAGATGATAATCATTGCCACTGTGCACACTCCCAGCTCCCAATACCAGCTGCACACTCGAGAAGCCCGCTGAACAACAGAGTAAGCCCTGCTGGGTGATATAAAAATGGTTATTGCATTGTTTTTAAATCACAGTAAAACCTTGCATTCAAGCTGCCTAGATGCACTAAAGCACATCTAACTAGCCTGATTTCGGAAGCTAGAGCAAGGTTCAGCCCGTTAGTACTTGCATGGGTGAACCACCAAGAATACAGGTGCTGTAAGGCACTTTGAAAAGTGAACTGGCAAACCAGTCCAGTATACCTGCCAAGAAAACTCCATCGGACGTGGAGTCCCACGAAGATGGTATTGACCTACTGTAATGACACAGACCAAACACACACAATCCTTGTGTCATAAGAACATAAGAACATAATAGACTTTGGGTAGTGGCGGCATATAGGTTGTAAACATAATAAATAAATAAAATAAAGAGCCTTGCTGGATCGGGCCAGAGGTCCAGCTAAACCAGCTTCCTATATCTCAAAGTGGCCCACCAAATGTTGTCGAAGGACACCACGAGACCTAGATATCTGTCTCCTGATACCACTCCTCTGCATCTGGTCCTTGAAGTACCCCTGTTTTAAGCCTGTAGATTACACATCGCCATCGTCGGTTTGTAACCTATGATGGACTATTTTCCACCAGGAATCTGTCCAATTTTGCGCGCAGGGGACCAGATCGAGGAAACAGTCCAGTTTGCCCACTTGCCCCAGTTGCTCAAAAATCTCACATTCCCTCCATCAAATTTTATGGCACTACATAAATTTTGGGTACAGTGACACCCCCTGCCTAATGCAGAGGTTAGGGACCCGACCACGACCCGCAATAATTGAAAATCCGCACTATACGAATGCAGGTTGGGTTGGACCTGGGGGGGCCTAACTGGGGGCTCTTTGTACTTACCTCCCAGCCATGGCACTGCACTGAACAGGCCTGTGATGGCCTTCCCACACACCTTCCTGTAGGGCCCCAAAAGGGCCCCCAGCGAACCGTAAAGTTACTTCTGGTTGCCAAAAATCATTTCTGAGGCCTCTCTGAGAGGCTAGAAGGGCCCTCGGCGTCCACAGAAATGAATTTTCAGTGACTTGGAAGTCTGTTTCCGATTTGCAGGGAAGGCCCTCACATGCCGTACGAGTGCAGCCCCATTCAGGGGTAAGTATCGAGCCTGAAACAGTAACCTTGCCCTTACCCCATGGGTCCCTTTTTCATAATACTAGGCCCCCGCATATGCGGGGGCTCAGTATATGAAACCGCGAAAGGGCGGGGGACCACTGTACTTGTTGTTGAAAAAAGAAAAAGAAAAACTAATTCTCCTCATAACCTATTTCTGTCAGGTTTGCTGCACAATTTTTGGCCCATCATGTGATCTTCTAGCCAGTCTCAAGAGGCATTTTCATCCTTTCTGAGTGTGTGTGTAAGAGAGGGAGGGAGGGAGGAAGAGAGGGAGGGAGGAATCCTTCAAAAACCAAAGTACTGTATATCTTCAGCCTCTTTTTTGCGGTGACAATGGTGGCCTGTTCCTGCTTCAGAGTCTCTTCCTTCCTCCTTTATTTCTGAGGCTCCTCTTTCTTTTCACCCTCTCTCGGAGAAGAAAAATCAGCACCAACTCTCTGCCTTAGCCTTGGAGCACGGACTCCTCTCCTCCAGAGCATCGGCACATGCTTCCTTTGACTGGCTGCTATCCGAGACGCGCTGGCTCCATTGGCACACCCACCATGTGGGGGCTTGCAGAAAAACAAGCGCCGAGAGAGCCGTGCTTTCTGCTTCTTTCTGCTTTCAGCTTCACGGGTAGCACTGAAAAGACACCTGTCACTTTCAGGCCGGCTTTGGCCCCGCAGCTCCTCGTGAAATAAACTCCAGTGCCATGTTGGTACCACGTTGCACCAATTAACCATGGGCCCTTCCTTGATGTCCTACTGGGGTGGGCAAAGAGGAGGCCATGGGCTGCATGGACCATACCAAGTCCTTCAGGCTGTGTAACCTGTGTCCAGGACTCATAAGAACATAAGAACATAAGAAGAGCCATGCTGGATCAGGCCAAAGGCCCATCTAGTCCAGCTTCCTGTATCTCACAGCGCTGGATCTCACTCCACTGTATACTGAGACATTTTCAGAGCAGGCACCCAATTGCATGCTATGATGTGCAGCAGATGGCTGGAAAAATGCAGTAACCAGTTGTCTAATTTCTTTTGCATGTGTGACATTTCATAATAGGATGCTAGCCATAAAAGACTAGCAGAAAGATAGAATATTGCAGTCAGGTAATAACTACAAACTGAAAGTAACCATGGCTACACCTCTTCTGTGCAAAGTGGAAATAAATGGTAGAAAAGAATCTGTAATTGTATTTGGTGAAAGGTTTTTAGAAGCTGGTTTGGAGGCTGCACAACATCCTAAGTTAGGACAGTCAAGATGACATCAAGTTGGAACAGATTTATAAGAGCACTAACAGACTTCAGGAAACCCACCCACACATATCAGTACTTACTGTTTGACTCCCACCAGCCATTACAACACAAATAAGGAGTCATCAGCACCCTGAATCACAGAGCAGAGAGCATCCCCTCCTCCACAGAAGCCAAGAAGAAGGCAGACAGGCATCTGAAGACAGAACCTAAGGCCTGTGCATATCCAAGGGGGGTCGTTCAACACAAAGCAGTGTGCCAACCCAGGAAAGAACAGGGATCAGCTTGAGACCCAGACCCAACAGAAAACTGGTCATTTACTGATCCCTACATGGCTGGAGTGTCTGAGAAGCTTTAAAGGGCTTTTGGCAAACACCACATCCCTGTTTATTTCAAACCCTCAAACACACTAAAGGCAGAGAGAGACTTGTCTACCCAAAGGACCCGATACCAAAACAAAAAAGGTGCAATATACTGTAGTATATGCAGTCCAATGCAATGAGGAGTGTGCAGAACTCTACATTGGGGAAACTAAGCAGCCATTAAACAGGATGACCCATCATAGGAGGGGTAACAGCTCAGGGCCAGAATCAGCAGTACACCTCCACTTGAAGGACAAAGGGCACTCATTCAAAGATGAGGATGTACACATATTAGATAGAGAAGATAGGTGGTTTGAGAGAGGGGTCAGGGAAGCCATTCATGTGAGCATTGGAAACCCCTCTCTCAACAGAGGTGGGGGCCTCAGGTACAGTCTATCTGCTAATTATCAGGCAGTGATTTCAACAATTCCCAGACAAATCAAAAAGCCTTCACTACCAAGGCCATAGCTAATTACCATACTTTATGGGTTTCAGCACCTTAAGCCATTGTTCACCTTAAGGCTATTGACTGTTGTCTACCTAACAAGCCTATTCAGGCTACTGTTCATCTTATGAGCCTATTTCAGACCAGGTACAAAAGGGCAAAGCGTATCCAAGACAGAGGACCGCAACTAGCTTATATTCAAGACTGATGAAGCTGCGTTTGGAATGAGTAGCGAATACTTTCTATCTCTCAAGAAAAAGAAGTCCCAGGGTGCCATGGCTCAACTTCCAGATATATAAGCAGAGGAGTCCACTTTTGCTTTTTTGACTCCCTGTGGTCTTTTTCCAGTATGCCATCCACATTTGTAAAGTCCACCTCAGTGGGCACACATGTCATCTGGTCACGCCTACCTCAATCAAGTGAGATATTTTAATAATACACCCCATGAACAGTTTCAAAATTTTTTTTCCGTTCCATAAAGAGTTCAATTTACACATGTACATAAATGTATGCCAAGAAAGCTATTCTGCAATGTATCAGTAACTGTCCTTACTGAAATCCCAGAAATGGTACTATGGGGTCATCTGGGCAAATCTAAGGGGGCAGAAGGGTACATCCTGTCCCGGCACAGCAATCTGGGGCGCCTGGAGGGAGAGCAGAGGAGAATTCCTCCCCCTTCCGCCCATCCGCCCTTTTATGCAAACACACACACGCACCCACACACCTCCCCAACGGGCCTTTACGTTCATGTTCAGCCCCGTTGCTGGTTGGTGCTATGGGGGGGGCAGGAAGGGAGCAAAGACTAACTTTGTCCTATTTTACACTCCATCTTTGCGATCCTCACACCTGTGTTCTTTTTAAAACTTTCAAAAACACAGACACTGTTTTTTTAAACCTGAGATAGGCCAACTCAGTCACCAACAAACAAGAGCTGTCTCTGTCAGCATCCTGCTTCCCTCTAATGCCAATATTTTTTTTAGTAAATAAGCCATAGGATCAGTGGCAAAAATCCCAAATAAGAGAATTTACTTACAACTAGTCCTAATTTGAAACTACCTGTGGCGTTTTTTCACAGATTCTCACCTGACTGGGCAGTGGGACACCACATGGATCTCCTGCTCATTGCAATGCCTTCGAAGGGTCACACGGTGTACGTACATCAATTTCTAACCCGCTGTTGTGCTGCGTGGATGCCGTTTCTCTTGGTCGGTGTCCTTTCCCTCCCCTTTCCTTGTGTAATATTTTTTTCTTTTGCATTATTATCAAAAATGCAAGGCAATCTTCCAGCGTTTTCAAAGCTAATCCAGCTTCAATCGCAACGTGAAGACCTGGCCTGCGTTTTCTTCCATGCAACGCAGTGCTAATCACACTGGCACGTCTCATTTTTTTTAATTTCCCAAATCAATGCCCATCAGAAAAGCACTGAGAAACAGGAGGATGATGTTGTTCCCTCTGCATTCTGTCTTTCCTCTCTGATGCAGTCAATGTGGTGAGCAATGACAGCGAATATTTCCACCCAAACAAGGGTGGGCACAGGCATACATCCAGATGTTATTGGAAGCAGTCCCCATATGAGGAATTCCCACATCACTCAGGGCTGGCTTGTGATTTGGTGTTTTACACACTCGCTTTGGGAATGGGTGTAACTACCAGTTGATTGGAGCCTGGTGTGAGTTTTTGTACCACGACTGTTTCTTTTCAGCATTTGAGCAAAGAAACACAGTCATTTATACATGGAAGAAGCAACGGTAAGGAAAAAGCCGCTTTTTGAAATTGGAAGTGTAAGAGCGACCAACACTTTTCAGCTTGGAACTAAAAATCTAACCAAACACTTTTGAAAAGTAACTTCTCACACATGATAAGGCACAAGTGAAAATCTTCTGATGTCCCGTGTGGTATCATTTGAGGTGTCATAGGAAAAGCACATGAATCATGTTGCTTATTGTTTGGACCAATCGTGCTTTTTGAGACTAATCCGCCCAAAGAATTGTTAAGGAGGTAAAATGGAAGGGGGTTGAAACCTACACGGGAGGTTCCTAATGATTTTGTTAAATGCGGCAAATTAAACACAAGGCTGCATCTTCAAACTGACAATAAAAACCGCAAACAAGTGTCCCGGTGCATTGTCATCCGTGTACCTGGTCTCAATCCTCTTACACAGTGGTTTGCGATCTATATGTTAGGCCAAGTACCTACATGGGACAGTCTGGATAGGGTTGGGATGGGTAATAACCATTGAATTGTATAAGCGTGCAAGGGACCGCTCTGGATCAACAATCCACCCCTCAGTGAAGTGAGCAAAGGGGGAATCGAACTGCCAAGCCTCTGGCTCCTACAGTAACTGCCACAGCCTTAAACCACGAGTTCAGCAGCCTATTTTGTCAGGCTCTTCAAAGCGGAAACTGCCCCTTACCACTGTATTTTTCTTTCCCGGGAAGAGAAGGAAGGGGACATGGTTTAATCCCTCAGCCAGAGAACGGTGCCCCTACGCTTCTTGTGTCTCCTGCAAAGAACTTGCCTCAGTGAACTGGTGGATTCATGCCAAGGTACATTTATCAAATGAGATGAATTATCAGCAGGCAGTTCCGAACATACTGTGGGCAGAACAGGGTGTTTTGGTTGTTTGTTTTTTTTCATATATTTTTTGCAAGTCCTCGTATACCACCATAAGCATAGCCGGAGATATCCTTGACCTAACGAGAAGAGAGAATGAACTTCTGAAGCAAGTCCTAGCTTGTGCGCCTTTGTGAGAACAGTGTTGGAGGTGGATACGAAAGCATGTTTAAGACAAGATCCTTCTTCTTCTTCTTCTTCTTCTCCTCCTCCTCCTCCTCCTCCTCCTCCTCCTCCTCCTCCTCTTGAGGCTTTTGGGGGGGGGTAAACAAATAGGGCATCCTGTTTGAAAAGACATAACAAACAAGCAGGCTGCAAATAAAGCCCTGTGATTCTGCAAGGACTGGTTTTTCAGTAGGGCTGAAGAAGGTATTCTACTGAATGCCAAAACACTGCCTGAAGCTGGGCTGTTTGTCGTTGCCATGGCGGCCACCCAAGGGAAAGCAAAGGATGCAGGGCATTTCCACAAGACAGAATGGTCACCCACTTCCCAATACCTCCATACAAATCTTCGGCATTTTGTGGCATTAAAAATGTTCCAGCAGAAAACATGGCATCATTAAATATCAGAAAAGAGAAAATCAAAACACTTGATACCTTTATACGGAATTGCTAAGACGGGCACCACTGAGGAGCTGACAACTTGATCCACCAAATGGAAATTCAAGACCTCTCCTGCACATGCCAATGGCTGAGGCTCCTGGGGAGGGCTTTTGGGTGAAAATCACTGGGCTTCATTGCAGTTGGTCTTCAGGCATTTATGCTTAGAATTGCCACACTAAAAGAAATGGGGAATTGCACAGATGTACAGTAGCACTAAAAACTAGGTCTTCCCTCTCTGATTTTCTACTCCTCTTTTTTGAGCCTGATGGAATTCTCATTCATCATGTTGACGTTTATACCCTGGGAATTGAGTCATGGGCAACTGACTTCTTTTTTCTTGTGAGATTGAAATGATTCACTCCTCTCCAGGTAGCTTCATCATTCTGATAAGCTACTTAAGATGAGTAGCGAAATCTTTCGATCTCACAATAAAAAGAAGTCCAGTTGCCATGATCATTTCCAGATCACCTCCTCATTTTATAAAATTAAGCTATACATAACACTACTTGGACCCGTGGTTACAGCATGTACAGTACAATGTATACTTGTGGGGGGTGTATAGTGGTGTGATAGAGAATGGCCTGTGTCCTTGAATGGATTCTGAGTGTTAGGTGCAAACTTTAACACTAATTTCAGTTTTTCTTACTCCCTGTCCCTATTTTTTGTTTCTCATTTCTCATTGCTCCTATTTGGGTGCCAATGCCAAACGTTTTTTTTTAAAAGACGTCTCGTGCTTATTCTTCCCCTTATCCAGCATCAGTATCTGCATTTTCACTTATCTGTCTGGCTGGCGCCTGGAAACATTAAAAATAGTTAAATAAACTTGCCAGAAATACATGTATTAACACAATTTAATTTACCAGAATTGCCAATAGGAAAGCACTATGAAAAATTTTTTTTTTTTTTTTTAGGGTTTATACTAGGATAACAAGACACAGAGGCCCTAGAAAAAAACTGCAGAGAAGAGCAACAAAGATGAAAGGGGACTGTGAGTATCTAAATCGATGAAAAAGAGGAACTAAAAGAATTCTAGGCATGTTTAACCTGACAAAGAGAAGAGTATCGAAGGGTTTGGCCACAGGTAAGAGGGCATTGATTTTATTCACAGTTGCCCCTGAAGGTATGACATAAGAACATAAGAAGAGCCTGGCTGGCCAAAGCCTCCATCCTAATCCAGCTCCTTATCTTTTTATTTTTCCACAGGGCCCCACCAGAAATATGACTGGGGGAAAAAAAGAAAAAGCGCCCAAACACAAGACTATAGTTTTTACACTGTCTCCTGATACCGACTCCCTGAAAGCCAATGGGTTTGGAAACTCATCAAGGAGAGCCAACTGCAAAAAAGGATAAATTTCCTGACAGTGTGACCCTTATAAACAGTTGGAACATGTTAGCCGCACCAGCCTGTTGTGGATAATGCCCCATTGCTGTGGGCTTTTCAAGAAAAAGATTGCAGGCCATCTGTCCGGGATGTATGAGGCCTCCTTCCTTGGGCATGGTAGTTGCATTAGAAGCCTCCAAAGGTCCCTCCAACCTCTACGATGATTTCTATGATTCTAGGGAACAAGCACCACAATTTGCTATAGGTCATTCTACCGTTTTATTTGGTACGCATGGAAAATGACTCCTCATACCTCAGGTATGTTTTATGACAATAATTTAGAAAAATATCATATCACCCAAAAAAAACAACAGTGAAGACACTGTGGAAAAATAAAATTTAAAGAAACTTTGGACCGTTTCCCTAAAGTCAACAATACGGCCCCAATTGGTCCCCCAACTGAGAAAGGCATCTGCTTTTTTCACACCCGTTCAAAATACCGCAGGCCGATTCCCGAGTTATCGGCAAAAACGGCCCTGCCCGCCCCTTCCGCGGAGCCAGTGAAAAAGCCTCGGTAAGACGCTCTAAGACTGAGGAAATAGGCTTCAAATTTACACCCTCCCATCCCAGTTCCAAAGCAATCCTATGGAGCTTTTTACGTTCCAGCTTCCCTATGAGAGGGCAGGCGAACCTCCAGAAACTTAGATAGATCGTGGCTTAAGCGGGGTTTTGAGTCTATCCCCCAGCATCCTTTAACCCTTTCTTGCCCTTCACTTATCGATAGCTGTCCCTGCCTTTCTGTTACACTCCACTCCCTGGAACCATTCACTCCTAGAACCTTCTAAGAATATTTTAACCCTTTTCCTTTCCCTCTCTTGTCCATTACCTCTTCTATTTTATCATAACACCGTTTTACTCTATCCCCCTCCCACTGCCCATTCACTCCGGGAGTTTTCTCGACCGATATATTAACCCTCACTGTCCCAGTCTCTCTCCTGTCAACCCTGCCCCAGACCCGATCCTTTCCCTGCTCTTTGTCATCTTCCCTTGTCACCCCAAAAGGACTGCCAAAGACCCTAGCCTGGGCGAGTAAGTCCTCTGGAATGATTTGTATAAGTCCTAGACTGGTTTATACCTCCTTCATTCGGACTAACGGAGGAAAAACCACCAATCACACTGGTCTCCCTTGCACAAAGCACTGGGTCCCTTTACCCACCCTCCAGACACTATCCAAAGATACACAAAAATGCTTTTCCTTCTTCCTCTCGCTGCACACTCTCTTCCTTCTGACTTTCCTCATTACCATCGTTCATTCCCTTGTCGCCAACCCCAAATCCCCGTCAACTGGTGCAAGGAGAAGCTGTGCACAGATAACTCGAAGATGGTGGGTCCTGCAAGGCTGGAAAAAGAGGACGGAGCCCTCCTCATCACTTGATTTCAGTCACGTATCTACAACAGGCTGCCTCCTAGGAACAACAACCATTCGGAAAGCAGTGCCATCAGATGTTCATTGACAACCCAAGGACACTTTTTCAATGTCCACATATTATACCTGGAAAGGACTCTTAACCTCATGTCCTAGTTATACTGTAACACTCAAATTCCCCATATTAAATCCAGTAACAGCTCACATTCTGTGGCTTTCCAAAATTCTTGTTGTCTTTCCAAACACCTGTGTGTAATATCCCCAAATGGCTAGGTATCCAAATCATTGTGTCTCCCACTGCCCTGTGTTTACAATCCCCTCATCCCATTCCTGCCCCCTCCCCATTGGTTCTGATAATTGCTTCTCTCACTCACTATGATTTACTGATTCCCTCAGTTATACCTATGTCCAGAAACAATGCCACGCTTACCGGCCCCATTGTTCCCGTTTTGACCCATAAAACATTTGCCTAAGCCCTAGTCTGCTACCAGGGACCACCCAGGACTGCCCCCACACCAACCAACCCCTCACCTCTCTTGATTGTGTCATTGAACTTCCATCACCAATCCTTGTATTGCGCCACTTGGAAAGTGCGGGAAGGAAAGTTAATAAAGTCGGAGACTCTTTGTGGTGTACTGGTTCGACCATCTTTAGCCCGGTTGGAAGCAACGTGTCCACCTACTGATTTTATTGGTACACAAGTAAAATCATATTTCCCGATTTCCTCCGCGTTTGGAATCTTTATGGCTTCCTTGTGGGATACCAGCACAGCGACCTTTCAGAGGGGCTAAGCCCATCTGAAAAGATTTTTAAAACCTATTTAGGGACATAACAAAACGGTGTGTCACTGTTTGTATTCCCCATCACCAAGTGGTGTTGAGAAAGCGACAGAAAATTTGATTTGTTTGAAATTATAGTTCTGGAGGAGAGGCTTTTTGTAATACTCTGGTTTGCCGAGAAAAACTAAATAATGGGTCTTAGAGAAAATAAAGGCCAAATGTATTTGTTGAGGCTTTTTCCATAGCAGTCTTATTTTCTTATGTATGCCAAATTAATGATACCTCCAGATAATTCACAGGCTTTACTGGATTTAGAATTCCTATTATATCTTTTCTGAAACATCCAGATGTCCAAGAAAACTCCTCCAACATCTACTTTTCAAATTAATCTTTTTTTAAAATGTGGGCTTTACTTACACTGCCCATCTTCACATTTATACAGGACCCCCAGTATCCGCTGGGATTGGTTCCAGGCTTTCCTGTGGATAAATGAAAGACCATGGATAAGATAGAGTGCCTGCCCACCCACCCCCAAAATTGCTGTTTCCCCTGACAGTAGCTTTACTTTAAGACTGCTTTTTGAACAGTAGCTTGCTTTATGTCTGCTGTTTGTGACAGTAGCCTTGTTTTAACAGATGCAATTTGTGACAATAGCTTTGCTGTTAACTTAAAAAAAAGCAAAAATTTAAAATTTAAAAGAAACAAAATAATATATTTAAAAAAATTTAAAATTAATAATAACCAAATAAAAAAAAAAATAAATTTTAAAATTAACAATAAAAAAAAAATATAACTTAAATTTAAAAAATTCCATTTAATTAAACAGCTGCTTGTTTGTGAAACAACAGCTTGATTTGTGGCTGCTGAATTATTTATTTTTTTACATCTGCCAACCATGGTTAAACTGAATCAGTGGATTAAGTGAATCAGTGATACTGGGTCCTACTGTTACAGTAATCAGGGGTAGCATAATACAGATTATTTTGGCCTTGGTCTTCACCAACACATCTTTTCAGGATTTTTCCTGTTCCTTCACAACTGTCCTTCCACATCTCAGTATTCAGATTTCCTTGAGCTGTAAATCTCCACTTGGATTGATAACTGAACATCAGCGAAAACTTTGAACAAATTTCATTTGTTCGTTGTCATTGTGAAAGTTTGCGTAACTCCTCTGAGTTCATTATTTTTGCCATCTTAATGTTCGCCATAATCCTGTTTTCACACTGCCCTTATTTTAACCTCATCAGCAGTCTTTTAAAAGGCAATAAAAATTTTCGGGCAGAAATTATGGTGTCATCTGCATATGTTTTTTTAAAAAAATGTTTCTGCCGCCAACGGCCCCCTCCTCCACCCTCTAACCAAACGAGCTTCCCTTTTTTGGCATGTTCTGCATATAGAGGGAAACAGATAGTGGAGATGAGATGGAGTTGGCCAGGAAACCCTTTTTCCCAATTTTGGAAACCATTCTGGTTTTGCCATATTCTGTCCTGACATTAGCAGACAATTGTTCGGGTTAAAACAACAGGGCAAAAATTTTGTCCCAAAGCCCATTTATTTTTTAAAAATCCATAAATTTGTTGAAGGGAATTAATTGCCATTTGGTTAACACTGAAAACAATGAAATCTCTTTTCTTTGGGAAAAATGGGTGTGTGACCCCCCCCCCAAGATTTCCTTAAATCATTTTTATTTTACATTGTACTATAAAATGGCCCAAATCCCAAATTTGTTTCCCAAGGAAATAAAAAAATTTCCTCTAAAGAAAAAAAATAAAACAAACTGAAACCACGGGTGCTGATATGGCCCAGAACCCCCCCCCCCCCACAAAATTGGACTGCCCCCACTAGAGATGGGCACACCAGAAAAAATGACGTGTCGAGTTTTCAAATTGTCGGGATGGGTCCATTTGGGCCTCTTTTTCCGTTTGTCCCCGATAATTTTCAAAAAATTGTGGGTTTCCATTTGTTTTTTGGGGTCGTTTGCCCGTTTGGGTTGGGGGGGGGGTTTAAAAGGGGGCCCGGGGGGAGGCCCCCTCTCTGGGTGCCTCTGTTTTTCTGCCCCAAATAAGAAGGGAAGGGAAGGGAAGCGTAACGCGTTAGGGTGGGGGGTAAGGGCAGAGACACCTCCCCTCTCGGGGTGCCTCTATTTTTCACTAAAAAGGGGGACGTACTACGTACTGACGTACGGGTTTAGGGAATGGGGGGGGGGTTTTAGGATCTAGTGGGCTGTGGGGGGGCCCCCCTCTCTGGGTGCCTGTGACCCCCCCCCCCTAAGAAGGAAAGTGTACTTGCGTAGGGATCGGGGTTTGGGTTTGGGGGTTTAGGGAAAGGGGCTAGGCTTGGGGTTAAACGGTTAAGGTTAGGGTGGGTTGGGGGGCGCACCGGGGGGCCCTCTGCCCCCACTAAGAAGGACATTTTTGGGGGGCGAAAGGGTTTTGGGGTTTTAAAGGGTTAGGGTTTAGGGTTCGGGTTCGGGTTGGGGTTTTTGGGTTAGGGGGCTTTTTATGCCCTCTGGCACATCCAGAAGTCCCAGTAAAAAACCTGGCCATGCTTTTGGGGGGAAAGGGGCCCAAAAAATTTGAATGGTCCCATCCCATGGCCAGCCCATCATTGCGCAGGTGTAAAAAAGTAAAAAAAAAAAAAAAAAATAAAATAAATGGAGACTTTTTTATTGCAAAAAAACCCACGCTGCTACAAAAAAAAAAAATCAGGCTTTTAAAATACCTAATTTTTAAATGTTTCTGTGGTTTTTTGGGTGGGTTTTTGGACCAAAATTTTAAAAAATAAAGATTGCGGTCCCCAAATTTTTGGATCACCCCCCCCCCACCGCCGGGCAACGGGAGACGACGAGGATGCCCCCCCACCCCTGGTCCCAAAGCACCCCAAAGGAAAAGGAGAGGGGGGAAGGCCGGGGCCCCCCCCAAAAACCCAAAACCCCCTCTGGGGGGGTTTGCCCTCACGGGAGGCAGGAAATTTTTTTGCCTGCTTTTTTGGCGGGGGAAACGGGTTTTTTTTTTAAAAATTTTTTTCTGTGCCTTTTTGTATTGCGCGATCGCCGCGATGCCATGAACGAACCAAAAGAAAAATCAGACCCATTTTTTTTTTTTCGGTTTGGGGTTTGAGCTGGAGCGGAGAAAAATTTTCGTTTAAACCCTTTCCCCCTTACGTAACGATAATGAAACCGAAAACGGAAACGAGAATTTTGCCGCTCTGTTCCCATGTCTTTCTGTCCAAAAAACCAGTCAAAAACCCAGGTACACACAACGGCAAACATCCAAAACTCACCCCGCAAAAAATAGTTGGGGGCAAAGAAACAGGACCCGATACTTCCCAACAAGAGAAAAACAAATTACGAACTCGAGGTAGTAGTCTCTCTCTCTCTCTCCTCCTCTCCCCCCTCCTCTTTTCCCCCCACACACACACACAACACACACCCACACACACACACAAAAAACAAAGGGGGGGGGGAAATTTTTTAAAAGCTGTGATTCAAAAGGGAGAATCTTTTCCGGATTTGGGGACAGAAACATAAGAATTGCCTCCTGAAAAAATTTTGTTGCCTAAGGGAAAGACAAAGGGCACCAGGTTCACAAGAACTACAACCCTTTTAGTTAAAATTTAAAAATAATAAAGTGCCCCCTTAAAATGCTCCCCCCAAATTTTAAATTTGAAAACTACAACATTTCCCCCCCCAATTAGCAGGGGGGCAGACATTTTCCCCCCCCACCCCCCTGGCAACAATTTTGGGGATTCCCAAATTTAAACCCTCCTTTAAAAGGATGGAAGGCTTTAGTCAACCTTGAGGCTGCTATCTGAATCCGTTTGGGGCTGAACTCAGGTCTCAACAGTCCCCTTTGGGTTTAAAATTTTGCTTTTTTAAACACTAAATCACTACGCCACAGGGGTCCAATTTGTACTTCTTGAAGGTGGCTTTTTAACACGACCCCCCAAAATCCGGGGCAAAGGGCTCCCAAATCCCCGGGGCTTTAAAAATTTTTTTTCCCCCCAGCTCCGGATTTAAAAAAAATAAAAATTTTCGACCACCCCACCTAAGCCATCCCAGTGCATTTTCCCAAATCCCCGGTCTTTCCAAAAAAAGAAAAATTTCTGATGCGGATGTAAAGCAGTGAGTGCCGGGCTCTCCTCGCCTTGTGTTTGTTTGTTTTTTTGCCCCCTACCCCTTTAAGAGACTAGAAGAGACGGAATGCTTCCTGGGGAAAACTCCCCAAGGCAGAGCGGAGGTAACCCTGCATTTTTCTCCCTTTTTTTTTCTCCCCCCCCTCACGCAAAACAGGACAAGGGAGTGCGGAGGGGTGGGAACACAGGAAGAACGAAAACCCGCAAGATCTCGGGTTCCAAATTTAAGTTGCCAGGGAAATTTTAGGGGTCGTAAAAATTTTTGGCCCTAAAGAGAAAAAAGGTTTGGGCGGGCAGGTTCTGGGATTGAACCCTTTAAAAAATGCGGTTTCCAGTGACTATGGGGGCAGTTTGGACGCCCCTTACATGGAGTGAGACAAAAAACCAACAAAATAGTACCCTTCTACCAAGAAAAAATTATAAAAACTGCCACAAATAAACTATTTTTTTTTTAAAAAAAAATTGTACAGAAAAAAAGAGGTGGAAATGGGGGAAGGAGATGGGGAAAAAAGGGAAAAAAAAGCACATAAGGGAAATGGGGACTGGGGGAAGTGAAAAGAGTACAATAACATTCTTTGTTTTATCCCTTTTTCCAGCTTTTTTACTTTTTTAAATGAATTAGCCCTACTTTAAAATAATTTGACAACTGAATCTTAACTTAAAGGGCTACAGATATAAAGAGACGCCCCACCAAAACCAGACAGGAAAAATTGCTTGGAAAAAATTTTGAAAGTTTGTATAATACTCAAAGCTCGTTTCTTTCAAGGGGGCAAAAAATTTGCCAGATTAGCTCAACAAATGGTGTAATTTTTGGGAGGAAAAATTGCCTCAAGTTAAGAAAAACAATGTAGACTTTTTCCCAGTTGCGTCCCAAGTAAATACAACTCTGTGCGCACTGAGGGCACCCTGTGCTGATTTCTTATATTGGCCCCCCCCGCCTCCCACACATTTGTCATTTGTGCTACACCAGTGTAACTAGATAAGAGGTTTTGGGGCCCAAAGCTTTGTTCCTGCCCCCCCAGCCCAAAGGGGAAATGTGCCCGTAAGGGGATACCCTGTTTTTGGGCCTTTAAGACAGACTCTTTTTTGACTGCCGGGTCTTAAGCCACCATTTGGGGGGGTTAAAAGGAAAAATTTTTCAACACTCCCCCCCCCTTTTAAGGGTCTACCTTGGAACCCTCCAACAGAAAGTTCACTTAGCAATTTTTAAACCCCGTTCAAATCAGCCTCATTTGCCTCAAAAGACTTGCTTTTTGGGGGAAGAAGGTAAAAGACCCTTTATACCTATTAACCGAAAAGCCCACGGGGAATCACCCTTTTTGGGGTAGGAATAAATTTTTTTTTGTTCAGCTTTAAAAGGGGTTGGGGTTTTAAAAGTTTTGCGGGGTTTTTAAACTTTGATTTTTCTGAGGTGATGGCCGGGATGTGAAGAAAGAGAGGTGCTCTTTTTTTTTCTTCTCACTCAAAAAACTTTTTTCCCCCAAACCCAAAATTTTTTTATTTTTTTTTTTACATTCAGCTCAGGGCGGAAAAAGGCTTTCCCTAAAAACATTTAGGAACCCAAAATTTAAATTTGGGGGAAAAGGGGATAGGGGCCCGGAAATTCCCAAAATTAGCACTTGTTAGCACCTTGTTAAGGCAAAAACCTGCTTTTTGCAACTCAATGTAAAGCTCATGGGCCCTCCTGCCCTGCTGACTCAGCAAGTCAGAGTTGAAATTTAAACACATAAATAAAAATGGAAAAAGCAAATAAACAGAGGATCCCGGGGGGGTCAAACAGCAGGGGGGCATATACAGTACCCCAGAAATTTTCCCAAATTTAACCCCTTTTTAGTAAATTTTTTTGCTTATTAAGATCCTCAGGTGGAACCCCCCCCCCCCCAAAAAAAAACAGCACTGTTTTTTTCCCCCCTCAAAGCAAAAGGTCATGACAGCAGTTTCACCCAGTTTTTCCCCCGTTTAATTAAATTAATGGGAAAACCCCATTAAAAACTCAGCGAAAGTTCTTTTTAAAAACTGAACCCCAAATTTTACGTTACTGGAGAAACCCTCCGAAGAATATTAGAAGGCTGAATGTATTTTAAAATTGCCGAGAAGACCAGATGGTGTTCACCCCCCGAGGGGTTTAGGGGAATTACGACAAAAGTCCATACCATTATCTATTATATGTGCTTGTTCCAGAAGGCCAAAATTTGGGGGGGGGGAGGGGGCGAAGTCTAGCAAAGAAGGGGGGAGGGCCCAAAATGGATTTCTTTCTCTTCGCAGGAGGAATTACATGGGCCCCAAAAAAAGGGACATCAGTTTCCCGATGAATTGGTGTGCTGAAAATTGGGGTTTGGGGAACAGGCGGCACCCGAGGAAAATTTCAGTGCATTATTCCTCATTTAGTTAAAAATTTAAGGACCTTTTTTTTTTAGGAAAAAACCACAGAGATACACGCTTTCCCCCCTCCTGGGCTCTGTTTTTCTCCTGTTCCTTAGAAGCAGCGGAACGGGGGGACAGCCCAATATTGGACTTCTAGAATCACAGACCCGGAAAAAATTAAGTTTTGAATACAGTGGACCCCTCATATAACAAACGGTTTGTATTACATAAAATCTGTTACAATATAAAACATTCCCGGGGATATTTTCCTATGGGGCAAAACCGTACAATATAAAAATGGTCGCAATTAGGGAAATTCCCCCCCTTTTCAAAGCATTCCTATGGAAATTTTGTAAAAAGGAATTTTGCTTAAAAAGAATTCCATTTGGAAAAAATTAATTTCTTTTTGCAAGGTACCACTGTACCCAAACCCCCAAATCCCCTAGAGTAGACAGTACAGTGGTACCTCGACCCTTTCGAATTTAATCCCCCTTTCCAAATGCATACTCCCTTTAAATCGGGGCCTTAAAACTAAAAACTTTTAAAAATAAGTTAAAAAATAAAAAATATTTTTTTTAAGGGCAGCAGACCTATCTAAAAATTTGTAAGGCAGCAGTTAAAATGCCCTCAGTTTTTTTCCCCCCTTAAAAGGGCAAAAATTTCTCTTAAGTCGAGGGCCACTGTATTAGATTCGGGAGTTATAATTTTAAAAAATAACTTTTTCCCCCCGATCTGCCACTGAAAAGGGATTTCAAAAAAGGTTTTACTAACTCTTTTGTGACATTGGCCCCAGCCAGGTGCACTTTTATGAACAAAAAACATTTGTAAAGCATACAAATCCAACAAAATAAGTAGAAACATATAACCCCAAAAAATGGGGTATGGGTGTTACTCATATTTAAACCTTTTTTTAAATATGAATTTTAAAATCCCCAAAAACTCACTAGTATAGTCCCAAAGGGGGGTGACTCCCTGGAGTAAAATATCAGTAAAACACAGAGCCTGAAACAATACAATGATAACAGAACATTCACATTGCAAGTAGATATGTGGTAAGGAACCACAGAAAAGGGGGATGAGCTTTTGAGAAATTTTTACTCCACAAAAGGGGCTGTATTAAAAGCTCAGCACACATCGAGTCTTATTATCCTCTAAAAAAAACACTATAAATAATAAATTGTTTAACGATATCTTAATTTTTGTCCCTATTTTTTCTCTGATTATATGGAATAGTCTCTGTTTTTAGGCAGGGGTTTCCCCCAAACCTTTTAAGCCCCAAATTTTTTTTTGGCCCAAATGCCCCTAAGCTTTCACCATTAGTTTTTCCCACCCTGATTTCGGGGAGTTGTAGTTGAAACATCTGGGGGAACCAAAAATTGGGAATCCCCTGCAAGTCCAAGACTCACATTTTTGGGCGGGGAAACTACAAAAAAACCAAAAAACCCCCCAAAATTTCAAAAGTTTGGCCTTCTAATTTGGGGCCCCCTAGAGGAGTAATTGTCCCAAATGTTTGTGCTGTACTTCTAGTTACAAGGAAGGGGATCTACTAAACCCCGGTTTCCCTTTGTCACCTGAACCCAGTCTTCCTTTTCAGGGGTTTTGGGTATTGACCAGCAGTTAAAAATGCGTGCTGCAAATTAAGACTCTGCTTACGACCCGGTTTTTATCCCAAAGGGTTTAAAGGAAACCAGGGTCAAAGTTGATACAGCTTGCTTCCCGGGTTGGCCAACTGAAATTTCCAGCTCACTGTGCAGCCTGCATAATTATGTTTTTAAAGGGACATGGGCACTTAATATTTGTGTCCCCCGGGCACCACTGGGGACCAGGGGAGCCGTTCCTCCCCTCAGAGCCAGTCCACTTTCCCCGTTTTGTGGGCAGCAGGGACCCATTTCCCTTTAAATGACATCATACCTATCACAGAAGGACCCCTCAGTGTTCTCTGCTTCCGCCCCGCCACTGACCACTCAAAAGCTGAGCAGGGAAGCTTTTCATCCTGGGCCTTTTTTTTCCCAAATGGGTGCGTGCAGGAAGGTGGGAAAGTACGCTGGGGGGGCCTTTTCCCCAATAGGTGATGCCAGGAATGCAGGGCTCAAAACGCATGCAAAATTTTGAGTGGATCAGCCTGTTCTACTGGGGGGGGAATGGGCCTCCATAGCATCCGGGGACAACAATTTTTCGTATTTCCCCGGATATGAAGCTGAAGCCTCTGCACCCTTTTTCAGCTCCCGGGGGGGTAGGACAAAAGCTTTCCCTGCTGAATTTTAAAATTTTTAAAACCCCTCAGAGGTGGTTTTTTAAAAACTATTGGGGGGGGGGGGAAAACCTGAGGAGAAGTCCATCACAGGTTAAAAAACCATAGTGGAGAAAGTTTAATCTCCAGGCTTGAAACAAGGGTCCTTCAAGGGCCAGGTGCAGGGGGGTGTCATCACGAACAAAAAATCTAGTCTCGTACCCCTCCCAGACGCATCTGGTTTGGGGCCCCTGTGAAATACAGGAACTGGACTAGATGGGCCCCTTTTGGGCCCGATCCAGCATGGGCCTTCTTATGTTCTTATGTTTTTAGGATGAAGGAGACACTTTTGTAAAATTTTTTTGAAAAATAAGACAGATGTTGAAAATACAAGTGAAAGAAAAAGATAAAGAAAAATAAAACAACCCTTAACCTATGTTTGCTTTAAAAACATTCAGGCTGGTGCAAGGGCGTAGACTTCCCTTCCTCATACTCCCTCTTTGCTTTGTAGGCTTGCTGAGATGGAACTTTCTGGACAATCACCCACTATCCATCAGGAGGAGGGAAAGTGAGCCACCATAGGCTCTACTGGTGAGTCTTGTGACCCGGCTCACAGTGCTTGTATTGCAAGACATTGCTAGTTGTCAAGGCAAATTAGAGACAATTTTTGCTTGCCTTGCAAAATGCTCATTTAACAAGATACTCTTAAAACCAAGGTATGTCTCTATCTGATTCTTAAAATGTTACAAGTGCTTCCAATTGGCACTCTATAGGCGGATATACTGATGGATCCGATGTATATAATTAATGCTTTAGGTACCTTTACAAGGATAACAAAACCTCTTGTTCACAAAACATTGGCATGATTATTCAAGATGGGGTTACTTACAACATATTAACATATACTGTTTTTCACCAAATTGATGACACACATATTCTTCATTGTGTTTTTATTACTGTAAACAAATAAAGAAGCAGCTGTCCAAAACCCATTACTTTTGGGGGAACATCCCAAACTTTGGGCAAAGGATGCTGCTTCTTGCAGAAGATCAAACTTGGATTTCCTCCGACATAATGGATTAAGAGCAGAGTGCCATATTAAATTCGGAAGGAAAGCCCTTATTGTAGTTGTCCACATCCTACTCTCTCTATGGCTGAGCCAATTAAGCGCAGGAAGTTTTAATGGTTCATGAACATGTGTTCCATTCTTTCAGACTCTCAACAAAGCTTCTATCTGCGCTGGGGAACATATCTGGCCAGTGGACTTTCCTAAATGAAGCAGGATTAACATCATAGCTCATACAGTATTTCCAAATGAGCAGGGAATTTTGTCTGACCTTTCCCTTGGCTTGAACTGCCAGAACAATGACAGGACTTGGTGGATTTCCCAAGGAACGCATAACATAGAACATAAGAAGTGCCCGCTGGATCAGTCAAAGGCCATTAGTCCGCTTACTGTATCTCACAGTGCCCACCGTGCATCGGGAGTGCACAGAACTAGATATACTCGTCTCACCTGAGACCACTCCCCTGCTCTCTGGTACCTGAAGTACCTCGGTTTTAAGCCTGGAAGATTACAAATCTCCCACTCATGGTTTGTATATGCCTGTGATGGACTTTTCCTTGCAGGTTTCTGTCCTATCCCCTTTTTGAAGGCATCCAGGCCGAGTTGCCATCACCACCTCTGTGGCTGGGGTGTTCAACAGAATAAGATCTAACGGCTAGTCCATAGTCTATACATACATTTGCCATCACAATCTGTGGCAAGGAGCTCCAAGATCTAACTTACACCGTCCTATACGTATTAGTACCCTTCTCCCTATGAAGCACCCAACTACATTGCTTGGATTACAAAATCACCATCATCACATTGGCCCCCACCCTTCTGGCAAATGGAATGACTGAACATTTCTGGTCCTTGCACTCTTTGTTTTCTGTGGATATGCTTTCTTACACGATTATTGCTCAAAGACAATAACTTTTAGAGAGATATGAACTTTTTTTTCCAATGTACAACCATGGCAATAGACGTGCAACCAAACTGGATGGTACAAATGCTGAGTTCATCGACAACCCTGTGTGCAATAACAGGAATTTGATACAGAATGAAAAATGGAGTCATTCTCTTTAGTGCAAAACAGATCAAGGAACTCCATTACTCCTCTTTCTGGAGAGCCCAAGTCTGCATAATGTGCATCCTGCCTTATGGTAGGACTGGCCAGTATCAATCCTACCCAAGAGTTGTTGCTGCTGCCATTGCTGATGCTGCTGCTGCTGTTGTTGTTTACAGAAAATGGTAGACCAGAAGAACTACATTATAGATTTGTGTCATCGCCCAGATTTTACTAAATTGTGGGAGAATGTGTAGTGTGTGTGTGATGTGTGTGTGTGTCTGTGTCTTGTCTGTGTCTGTGTCTGGTGTCTGTGTCTGTGTCTGTCTGTCTGTGTCTTTCTGTCTGTCTGTCTGCTGTTCTGTCTGTCTGTCTGTCTCTTTCTATCTCTCCTCTGCTCTCTTCTCTCTCTCTCTCTCTCGCTGTGGGTCGTGTGTGTCTGTCTGCCTGACTGCCTGCCTGACTGCCTGTCTGCCTGCCTGTTCTGTCTGTCTATCTGTCTGTCTTTAAGGTGTGACCGACCTCTTCGTGATCTCCATGTTTGTTAGAGTTTTCTTGGCAGATTACTGGAGTGGTTTGCAGTTCCTACTCAGGCGCCTTCAAGAACCTGGTATTCCCGGGTGGTCTCCCATCAAGTTATATCCAAGGCTGACCCTGCTTAGCATTCTCCAAAATCAAGCAAGATTGGATGTGCCTTAGGCCATCTAGGCAGCATTTTTAGCTACTCTTTTATGGTGTTGCTTGTTTACCATTTGTAGTGGTGGTCATTGTTGATCATTTGTTATGCTCATGTGTATTTTTGCTTTAAATGCTAGCTTTTTTTAAATTATGTAAACCGCCTCAAGTCATTTTTATGGAGCTTGGTGAGGCAAAATATTTAATTTTTTTAAAATTCAGTATTACTTATTTTACGTATATCAGTTTCAAGAGCCTTCTTGGAAGTTTCTAGGTTGCAAACAGATTAGAAGTCTATGAATGAAATGAAATAGATGGAGTCATTTCAATATTTCTTATAACAATGTCCAGAGTTAAACATCTCAAACACTGTAATGATTGCGGATCTCTCGGATGAAAGTTTACAGGACATGCAGCTCAGGGATTGGAGAGGGTTATCATTGTTTCTTTTGCTTTAAGCATATGTTCATTTTTATGTCCCTTGCATCCCTGCATCTCAAAACCCTGTGCTAACAACCCAAAAGGCAGATAACCAGTTTGTGCCTGTCCAGTTGGTCCACAAACACGTCATGCTAAAGGGGCAAGTCTTCATTTTCACTGCATCAGCAGGAAGAGATTATTGGCAGTAGGTACATCCGGCTCATCTCCCCAGTGCTCATTTGTTTATGCAAAATGAGAAACGGGGACTGGCAGGTCATGATCAGCATCAGCATAGGAAATGTGTGTCCATACAAATAGCCGCCGAGTGGTTGCAAGCAATACACAAGAAAATACCATTTAATCTTAAGTGGTCTCGGCAGTCTGTCTTTATAGAGATGAAAAGGCAAATGGTTTATCCATGGACACAGAGAAACCCGGCTTGAGCTGGGGAAAGTTCCTCTTTTATTTACTCCAGGTTCCCAGAATTCCCAGCCAACATGCCCCCCAGAGGTCATGAGGAGGTGAAAAAAAAGGTTGCTAGAATAGAAAAACTCATAGAAACACTTGTCCTATGATTAGAGGACAGTGGCTATGCACTCCTACTCAGAAGTAAGTGTACATACCGGTTCAATTGTCATTACCTCTAGGAGGGTGGGTTGCACGTTTACTGCTGCTGGGGAGAGAAGTGATCCTCTTGGCACCTTTTTAACGCGAAGTAGAGTCCAAACTTGGGCCATCTAGATTGTTTGGGACCACAACTCCCAGTTTTTTCAAGCCTGTTTGCAATGACACAGGAACTGTGGTAGTTGATGTGTCCAAAACATCTGGAGGGTGAAGTTTTGGCCTACCAATGTTTTATCGCAAACTTGCTGAGTCTGATTGCTCCTTAGTGGATTTAATGGCCTCTCACTCAAATCGTTGGCATGCTCGGTTGTAGCTCACATCCAATGCTGAGTGTGGAGTTGTTTTGCCGCGTAAAGAAAGCAAAAAGTGGCTGATGCCCCATATACAGGTACCCATACTAGCCACAACACTGTTGCAAACATCAATGGTGAGTAGAAGTGTTCCTCTTTTGGAAAGAAATGCAGGCGGGTGAATCGGAGACTGTACTACATTATGTTTTGTTTTACTGTATGCCACCTTACAGGTCACTCTCTTCTAAATCCTTTTAAACTCACGCAAACCAAACTGATTCTCATTTTGTGCTTTCCCGGCCCTTCTCAAGATGAGAAGACGTTTACGAATCAATGTGAGTTCACTCACTGTTCTCCATTGGTACTTTAGAGGAACACTTACCCCAGAGCATGGAAATGTTGCCTTAGGAGGACAGGGAACTCTCACTATTTCATATACAGACTTCTATTTTATGGTGTGGGTGGGATTTTTAGATCTTTTTGTCACATTCCTGGCCCACCACGAAAAGAATTTTTCCAACATCTGCCTGAACTTTAGTCATGTGAGGACAAGAAAACCTTTTGACAGGTATTGAATCATGAACTATGCTGCGATAACAAGTAAGCAGGGCACCCCCATTCCTTGAAATTTAAGGGTCAAAACCCAAGCCCTTTAGATGTTTTATTGTAGGTATATGTGATGTCACTATAGGGCAAGCCCTTTAGGATTTCATGGGCGCAAACAAACATTGGAGGTGAGGTGGAACATTGGTGTATGGTGTGCCATCGAGTCGATCTGATATTATGTAGTAAGACGGTTGACCCTGGTAGGATTTCAAGATTTCTGAGTTATTTTAAGGACCTGTTTTACGGCTCAGTAACTTTCAAGGTGAGTTTACTTGTGCCAAGCAGGGATTTGAACCCAGGTTTCAGGTCTTTGTCCAACACTCCGTACCACCTATGCCACGCTGGCTCTGGAGACATTTAGGATGAAGCAGAGTGTGACAATGGGGAGTCAGAGGAATAGGGGGAAATGGCCCCAGAACAGAAGTAGGTGATGGTGATGACTTTTTTGATGATTTGGCTTGGGTGGCAAACAATTCCATGCAGCTATCAGTGCCTGGTTTCAGCACACTTGACCACAGGAGGAGTGTTATGCTGTCAGAGATTTAAGGGAAGGTCAAGTCACTCGATAAATTTGACTCACTTCCCTTGAAATTCTTTTTGAGGATTACTATAAGTGAGTTCCAACTTGTTGTAGAACAGTGGTTCTCTTTACCTGATGACGGTGAGTCGGCGACCCTTTAATGCATTCCTCATGTTGTGGTGACCCGCTCTGCCTGATTGGGATGTGGCAATAAGCACCAATGGCAGTGGCCACCTGCCACAGGTGCCATCTCGTGAATTCCCTCTAACACTCACAGGCAACCATCTGCCTAATCGCAGCCTCCAGGTGACCATTGACTGACACCCCTTCCAACAAATTAAGTTGTAACTCATCTTTCTTCCCTTCCGCCCCATCACTCCTCTGAACCCTAGCCATGCAGAACCGGGTGAATTGGTTGTTCAACCCCCAAAGAGTTCCCGACTCCTCAGGTTGGAACCAATTGTCATAGAATAATAACATCATTTTCCTCCTCTTGGAGGCCATTTGGGTGGCACCCTTAAGTGCTATCTGGACGTGTGTACCAGAGTCCATGTGACAAACGGTAAACCATTTACACCTTTTAACATTTTGGCTTCATAATAATTATGTAGACCTTGAAGCTAAGGAAAGAATCTTAGTGAAGAATCTCTTCTATTTCAGCAACACACATAAATAAATAACTAATTGGGATGCTGTAAAAACTAGTGTGAGGATGGATAGAGACCGTGGCAATACACAGGCACCGTGTCAGTGGGGCTGTCTCACTTTGCCCTGGGTTTCTTCAAATTTCCCCACTACAAGACTCCCTGGTAGACCTGGGGGAGGTCATAGAATACAGTGTTGGAAGTGAACCTCAAGAAGGCATCCAGTCCCAATCCCCCTTCCATGCAGGAACCCACCACTCACAATATTTTCCGACAGGTGGCCTTCCAGCCATGCTGCTTAAAAAACTCCAAAGATGGGACTCCACCACCCTCCTTGGGCAGCATATACCACTGCCAAATACAGCTCTAACTGTCAGGGAAGTTCTTCCTTATGTTCAAATGGAATCTCTTTTCCTGTAGTTTGAATCCATTGCCCCGATTCCTAGTTCTAAGCCATGAAAACATAACCTGTTCCCTCTTCAATATTTATGACATCCTTTCAAAAATATTACATTGCTTATATCCCCCTCAGTCCTTCTTTTTGAAAGGATAAACATTCCAGTTCCATAAAACCGTTCTCCTCATGAAGGACATTTCTTCAGACCTTTAACCATCCTGTCTCGCCTCTCCCTCTGCATCCGCTTGAGGTTGTCAAATCCTTTTTAAATTGAGGCGCACAGATATGGACCACAGTTCTCCAGGGTGGGGTGATGGCCAGAGCAGAATAGAGTGTACTATCACTTCCCTTGTGTTAGACAACTATGGTTCTGTAGATGCTATCCAAGAATGCCATTGGTTTTCCTGGTGATATTTAAACTATGCAGACCTGGGGAAACCAGGGCGTTGGGAAGATCTGAAGAACAGGAAGCCGATGTAGCACAACCTAATTACCAGTAAAGGTGGGTACAGGTGGAAGGATACAGGAGTGGAAGGAAATGCGAGTAACATTGGGAAATGAGAGTTCAACCATGGTAGGAGAGGGACTGTTGTGAGTGGATCTTAAATAAAACCCAGTGGTCGATTGACCTGGTGAGGATTTTCAGAGGTAAAACTAATGGAGGAGGTCAGCAAGTCAGCAATGATCATTTAGTTCAAATGGTTGGTGGTACATCAATAGGCAGGGAGTTACAAAGACCACAGAGTGGAGTTTTTTTTTTTTGCTTTCATTGGATTCTTTGCAAGAAAATGTTTGGTAGCACCAGATCAGCAAGTTTCATTGGTACAGTTACAAAAGTGAAAGAGTACAGTGAATGGGCTCTTCACAACGTCTACTTCCCTGGGGGGTGAGGGATGGCCTATGATCTCGGTTAGGACATTCCAGAAACAGAATTCTGTTTATCCAATCATGTACCGAGAACATGGTTTTCAGCCCTTGGCTGGTGGTCTGATTTCACAGGGGAATTCTTTAAGTGCCATGTTCTATAGAATGGTGGCGGTCTGTTGCATGATCTGGTTTTTATATAATAATGCCATTCTAAATAAGGAAACTTGTCCACTGTGAACCATTGGACTTAAATTCTTAAGCCAGTATGTTCTCTTTGCCATGGGCCACATTTCCCATCTATTTTTCCTTGAAGGATTAACCTGCAGCAGATGGGTATTTGTTATTGCACTTTAGTTGTGACAAAATATTGTAATTTTATCTTTTGTTGCATTGAGAATTTTCTAGCTTTTTATTCATACACTGCAATATGGCACATTCTAGCCGTCCAAGGTAGTATCTTCCTCTGTTACTCTGAGTTACTAAGGTTGTTGTTGTTGCTGTTCAGTTGTTCAGGTCAGTGTCCGGACATCTTCGTGACCCATGGGACCAGAGCTCGGCCAGGCCTTCCTATCTTCCACTGCCACCCGGAGTTTGAGTTTTGTCAAATTCATATTGGTTGCATCAATGGACACCGTCCAACATCTCATTCCATGCCGTCCTCTTTTCCTTACGCTTCAATCTTTCCCAACATAGGGACTTTTCCAAGGACTCCTACTCTCCTCAGAGGGTGACCAAAGTACGGAAGTCTCAGCTTCAGAATCTGTCTTCCAGTGAACATATGGGGATGATTTCTTTATCAGAGATGGATAAGGTGTGATCTACCTTGCCAGTCCTAGGGGGGAATCTCAAGACTCTCCTCCAGCAACAGCTTCTAAAAAAGCAGCAAATTATGCGGCGATCAGAGGGTAATAAGGTACCAAAAAGTTACAGAAACAGGTGGTGGTCTGATCATGTTGTATTAGGGTCTTCAACAGTTTCGTTAGTCTGTATCTGAAGTAAAACTGTGCTCACGACCGGGGGTTCAATCCAGGCAGCCAGCTCAAGGTTGACTCAGCCTTCCATCCTTCGGGTCGGTTTTAAATGAGGTACCACAGCCTGCTGTGGGGAAGCAATGTGTAGCCTGCATAATCTAATTAAACTGGAATCTACTTGATAAGTGGTATTGGGCGGTATATAGCAGAACACTGTGCTTTTCCTTTTGGTCACGTGGAAACTATGGTGACAGGTGATATTATTACAGAGAGGTACACGGAAGCATTGGATTCAGGCAAACTGGCTTCATATACAGAGAAAGTTGTCAAGAATGAATTCTATTTTCAGGGGATTATAAAAGAAGGGGTTTAGAGGCAGCGTGGAGGGAGGTATAAAGGAAAGAAAAAAGGTGTAACATCAATTCAGACTGGAGACTAGGAAAGAGAGGAAGAAGGGGAAGAGAAGATATTAAATGGGAGGACACATGCTCAATTACAAATTAGAACGACTTCATTAATGTTTATGTGGGTTCCAGTTCTCCTCCCCATACCGTTTTGATATTAAAGTTGCCTTTTTCATCCCTTTGAGATATTTTGGGATGCCCTTTCCCAGATTGTTGAAATGCTCTCCTTTTAAAAAAAAATTAACTCCATTGAGGCAGAACTTGCTCTAAACTTTTGGACGTTATGGGGTGCTTGTTACATATCCACAACTACCATCCTGATTTAATGGTCGGAGGGTTACTTAATAGATGGAACAGTGGGAGTGATATGTACAGTAGTATAGAATCTCAAGAACGGCTTTTGCACAAAAAGGTGTCCGCGGGAACCTTCTTGGACTGCTTTTAATTTATAAGGTTGCTAACTTGCCCCCACCAACCCATCCCAATCTGATTGCCTAGAATGCTACTTGTGCCTCTCTCTGAAAACCCGATCCTAGGTGACTCTCCTCCTAGCCTAAAAATAAGAACTGTTTCGGTGCATGCCAAAGTGACTGTGTGGGCTGGAGAAGAAGAAACAGAATGTGTGAACAAGCTTTAAATGGGGACTAATTTTAGTTGGAGAAGAAACAGTAAATGTATTTTATAGAGCCTGTGGACACAGTGGCTAAATGCCTGTTATGCAGGTTAAAACTGTGCTCACGACCTGGGTTCACTACCTGCTAGCAGGCTCAAGGTTCACCTACAGCCTTCCATCCTGTAAGAGGTCGGTAAAATGAGTTACCAAGCTTGCTGGGGGGACAATGTGTAGCCTGCACATGTAATTAAAAATTGTTAAACAGCCCAGAGAACGGACTTGTAGTGTATGGGGCTAGTTTATAAGCAGAACACTTTGCACTTTGCTTTGCTTTGCTTTTTATTTATTTATTTATTATTTGATGCTGTATATTACTGCCATCTTCCGAAAGATACTCCGAGGCGGTTTAACAACAAGGGTATAAGGCAAAGGAAATAATAATGCAACAAACAATAATAAAACTAAGTGAAACATCCTATAATAAAACATCAGTAAAACCACAATAATAATATAATAATATAATAATGAATAATAAAATAATAATAATATTAATAAATAATAATATTTATATAATAATAACACATCTAGTTAACATGATGCAGGCAAGAAAATAAATTTATATAAATTAACTGTCACCAAATGCCATATGAAACAGCCAGGTCTTTAAGGCTCTTTTGGAAGGCGGGAAGGGCTGTACAAGAGCAACTCTATCAGGAGATAGGTTCGCAATGAGCAGGGCCAGCCACAGAGAAGGCTCGGTTACGTGTCACAGTTTTCCGAGCCTCCCTGGGCGTGGCCCCAGCTGTGAGAGCGCCCGCGGACATTCTGGTAGGTTGAGGCTCTCAGTTGACCTTTGGGAGTATTTGCTCTTTCCAGGTATATTCTGTATTAAGATGTTAAGCCTAAGAAATTATGTTTTCATGTCAAAGCTATTGAATTTTTCCTTAATTCAGGAAGGCTACACAGCTTCTGGCTCTTGTTTTCTATAGAGAGGCCATCTGAAGGGTCGAGATAACTTCGGGCTGGTTCAAAATAAGGCAACGGATGCAGATAATGGAGATTTTGCAAACCACCTTGGTTCCTTCTGTTTGGGGCCTCTATCCAGGGGAGTGCTGCACTGCCCTTTAAAAGGAGGTGTGGCCAGTGTCTCCGGAGCTGTTAGGCAACCATCCCAAAGTTATTTGTTTCGGCTGCTAGGTATCATACAGTCCATATTTTTTTTTCCTGGGGAGGGGATTGCAGCTGCAGGAGCTTTGTGAAGGGAGATTAATCTTTTGAAGCAGGTTATAGAGCAGAGATATGCTTTGCCAACAAAAGGTCAAATAGTCAAAGTATGGCTTTTCCAGTAGTGATATTTGTAAGTGAGAGCTGCAGTCTAAGAAGGCTGATCGACGCAGTATTGAAGTTTTGAGCTGTGGTGCTCGGAGCGGGAGGAGAGTCTTTGAGAGTCCTCTGGACTGCAAGAGAAATCAATCCGATCTATCTTGAAAGAAATCAAACCATGAATGTTAACTTGTGAAAGGACAGGATTTTTGAAGCCGTGGCTCCACTATTGGGTGGTACCTTGTTATTAAAGGAATTAATTCGTTCCAATGAAATTTCTGTTAAGCAAATTTTCCTTTGTAACCAAATTCCCCGTTGGGAATGCATGAAAACTGATTGATCCCTAATTGCCACATATGCAATTCTGTTAGGATTTCCCCCTATCTCTCATATTTTTTTTCCTTTCAGCGGATGTTCTGTTAAAACAAAACGCTTGTATATGTGGGTCCACTTGTACTATGGCCACTCATGAGGAAGAGAGAAGTCTGGGAAAGTCCTGATGTTGGGAAAGATTAAAGGCTCAATAGGAAATGGGGACGCAGAGAATGAGATGTTGGTTGTTGTCATCGATGCAAACAAAAAGGATTGGACCAAACTCTGGGAGGGCAGTGAAGACAAAAGGGCCTGGAGGGGGTTCTGATCCGTGTTGGCCATCGAAGAGTCGGACATGAGGTATTGAACGATGCCTGCTGAACAACAATGTTAGTTAACCCAACATATAAGACCTCTAATTATATCAGATTTTTACAAAACTGGAGTGACTTCTAACCCTCTTTGGGTTTCATTATTTGGCATATTTTGGACAGGAGGGGCAGTTTGGGTGCTCTCTGGAGTGTCCCAAAGTTAATAAACCAGTCTCTTCAGTTGCCACTCCCCTTATTTAATGTCACAGGTCTTGGTAGTCTGAGTGCCGGGTATTCAGATAGATCACTTCCTCCTTTCTCTGCCTGCCCAGTGAGTGCCCACTAGAATTTGGAACAGATAACAAGATGGATAACTTGTTAATCCATAAATTCTTCTGCCAGTGAGAAAACACAATAGCTGTTCATTGGAATGGTTGAAGGCTACATCCAGGTGTTGGAGTAAGAATGCCTGGGGCCAGTCACTGACTGTCGTTTCTGTTGCAAGTGGAGGAGTAATGGAATCAAAACTACTGAGAAGACACACTCAAGAGTATAAGATTAATTGATTAATGATATTAATATGGTATTTTAGAAGTAATTTATGCAGTGGTAATAGTATTAAAGGAATTAATTCGTTCCAAATTCAAGTTTTAAGCAAATTTTCCTTTTATACAAATTTCCCATAGGAATGCATTGAAAACGAGTAATCCCTAATCGCGAACCATTTTTATTTTGTTAACGGTTTCGCCCCATGGCGATTCTGTTAAGCAAATTTCCCCTTATCTCCACGGAATTTTTTATGTAGTACAGATTTTATGCATACAAGCCGGTTTTTTATATGAGGGTTCACTGTAATTAGAAGCAAAGCTGCCTCGGACTAATAAAATATCTATTTACTACTAGGACTTTTCCTTGCTTTCCCATGTTGCTATTTAGTTTTCTTTTGTTTTTGCTGATGAGTTACATGGAAGACAAACTGCAGTTCACTTGGTAGATGCCACAGTTTTTTTTTTATCTGGTTTTAAATACTGGAAATTTACAGAAAAGACCACATTTACCTTAACTCTCATTTTAACCGTCCCTCTATCACAAAAGGAAAAACCACAATCCACAGGCCCAGAGCACCATTTCTCTCTTGGCGCGATAAAAACACCCAAACGCTTGTAACTGTGATAGAAAGTCCACTCATATTTGCAAGAACCCTTGAGGATGCACTTGATGGAATTTTAAAAAATCCACAAAGTTTTAACTACATGACTAAGCTTTTTGGCACTCTTCTGGCAGTCCTTAAGAAAAGTCACTTGGCATTCAATTGTTCCCAGAATTCAACCGGCTGCATTAAATCAGTGGAAAATTCAGGGTCTCTCGTTCATAAAAAAGGGGGGGAGTTTTATCCCTCATTGTGCTGTATCCACCTTTTCTCTTTCATTTCCTGCTGCAGATTCACCTCAAAACTGTCTTCCTCCCCAGGGGGTGGATATACCACACCATTCATCCCCAAGCAGAGCGGCTGTCATGTCACCTGTGAGGATTATTACAAAATGGAATTGTCCTTTTGCAGTTATGATTGCTATTTGGGAATGATCTATGGCTGATTTGGACTTCAAACCTGTGTAATTATATTCTGGCAAACTAGTCAAGTCAGGTGGACAGTTTGGTCGATGCTCAGTTGTCAATTTGCTGGTAATGATTGCAACAGGACAATACATAAAGCAAGAGAGTTGTTCCAGTTGGGTGTGGACGTGGTTGGAAGAAGCTGGCTTGTAATCTCTGTCTGTTTGGATCCCGGTAAAGTTTGACTACTACTGTCTATCTAGCTAACGAGGGATATGCCTGCCGTTCTGTTTTTGTTGGACTTGTTTATCTTATGTAATACAGCTCTTTGGTGATGGGAGTCCACCGCTGTGTTTGCGTCCTTTTTTTAGTACTGCTATCTGGCTGTTAATGCCCAACAACTCTTTACACAGACCATAACAGTCTTACCGCCTGAGGATATAACCACTCTGCGATAGGCAGGGGCGGCTGTCGGCGCTAGGTTTTTTCGCAGCCCTAGGCGACAGGGCGGGGGGTGGGCCGGTGGGGGGGGGCGGTGGGTGGGCGGTTGGTGGTGGTTGGGGGGTGGCGGTGCCAGGGGGCTGGCCGGGGGTTTTTGCCGGCGGGGGCCGGCATCAGGGAGGGGCAGCAGGATGGCCAGCGCACCCGGGACATTTTGGCGCCCTCTGGCAATGCCTAGTTCGCCTTAATGGGACGTGCCGGGCCCTGGCGACAAGGGTTGATGGAACTAGCATCCACATCAGGTCGAGAGATCTTGTTGTCATCCTTCTTTGTTCCCTTCCTATATAAGACAAGATAAGGATCCACTAGCAGTGAGGGTGAGGGGGAAAATACCCCCCTCCACCCCCAAAAAATCTCTTAACATGTCTGAGGGCACATTCATTGTTCGGGTGAGAAGGCCAAGGTCTTATAAACCTGGGCAGGGTGTTTGTAAAGGATATGCTCTGTAATTGTTAGTAAAGCCACTTTGAGTCCTTGGGGAGGAGAAAGACGGAGTGAAAATATTTTAGATAAATAAAATATACCAGATATGAGCATATGTGAATTTCTTGCTCAAAGGGCTCTATTACAGTGTTACTTAATGTGTTTTGCCAGACACACAACGCAAAAACTGCAAACCTTGCTCCACTGCAAGGCCATAGCTAATGACCCCATACTTAATGAGTGTTGGAGGGGTTGCATAGGGGTTGCACCCTAGCCCATTGTCCCACCTAAGGGGCCTTTGAGACCATTGTTCACCTTATATGAACCTATTCTACGCCACTGTCCACCTTAATGGCCCTATTCAGAGCTGGGTGGATGTGGAGTCATGGTGAAACTTTAAATTGGAGGATCGCCGCTAAGTTTACTCAGACTGATGAAGCTGCTCGGATGAGTAGCGAAACGTTTTGATCTCTCAAGAATATGAAAGAAGTCCTGTTTCCATGACTCGGGAAACTACCTAATAGACTTCCAAAAAATAACATAACCCTCAACCGGATGATGAGAAATATTCATAGACAATTTTTTCAACACACAAAAAGTGCAGTATCTAGTCCCTGCTGGAAACGCACGCATGCACGCACACGGCGGACAACGCATACCACCCACCTCCAACACCCACTACACACCACCTTTCCATATCAGGTCCAAAACCTAAAGAAAAATAAAAAAAGAACAGACAAAAATGCCGTGGCCATCTTGAAGACTAGTCGGCTATATTTTTTTGTGAAGTTTGTGGATCAAGTCCACAAAGACATGAGTAAAGACTGGGAGTGACATGGTTAATATTTTATACTTTTTCTACATGGCCTCAAACAAGGAGCCTTTTTTTTTCCGGGGCCCAAAAGTTTTTCCCTTTGCGGTGCAGCATTCACGCCTGCAATGACCTTGCCCAACCTGTTGATAATTAGTTCCCCTCCAAGGAAGCATTGTTGGTAAAAAATGACAATTTTGGGGGCTAATTTAAAGGGCTATAGATAACATTGCGGGAACAAAATGTCACCTTACTGTCATGGCACCATCCTCGGGAAATCCTTGGTTCGAAAATTTAGTGAACAATTCCATTGAGAGCTCCGTTGCGTCTTCACTTCTTTAAAACAATGTAATTTCCTTCCACCAGCTAAAGCGATTTTCTGTGGACATTAATGCATTTTTAAATTTCCCCTGTAATTACTTTCGTTTCATTGATCTTAATGAGATCCCCTGCATCCGGGATGATTTGTGCTATCTTTTTATACTATTCTTTCTTGGAATTCATGCCTTTTGGTCTCTCCAAACCCCTTAGTTTGGTTTTTTCTTTTTTTCGTTTTATACGGGGGAAAGAAATTGCCCGACACTCAAGCATTCTGGTATGCATCACCAAATAAGTCACAAATATCTTTCTGTCTTTGGAATCATAAAACATAAGTTGGAAGGGGGCTGCAAGACGCATACAAATCATGGGGGTATGATTTTCAAAATTTCTTTAGATCCTCCAGTGTTGGAGCAACACACGCCTTGGGAAATTTGGGTTTCCCATTGCCAACTGCTTTAAAGTTAGGAAGTGTTTCCATACTCGAAATCCCCATTTTGGGTCTTTTGTTTTGTTTTGTTTGTTTTTTCTTTGTTTTTTGCTGAGTTTTCTGGTTTTTAAACCAAAATCTGCCTTTATAATTTGGGGCCCATTGTTGTGCATCCTGCATTCGGGGTTTGACGAGAACGGGATCCTGTCCCTCCCCCTATAACAATCTTTCAAGTACAGTGGTACCTTTATAAGAATTTAAATTCTTTTCCCAAGGGGAATTCTTTAAGAAATTTTTTCCTTTGTACAAATTCCATAGGAATCATTGAAAATTGTTTTTATCAATCGCGCCTTTTTTTCTGTTATACAGATTCCCCCCATGGGTGATCTGTTAAGTTTTTCCCCCTTTTCACGGAATTTTTTCCTTTTAAGAAATTTTTCTGTTAAAAAAAACTGATTGTTATCGAGGGCCCACTGTATTGAAAAGACTATCATATCTCCTTTTCAAAGCCAATCTTAAATTTTGTCTTTAAAAACAGGTTTCCCAAAGGTCCCCTAATAATCCTTGTTGCCCTCACTAAAAATTTTTCAACATCCTTTTTAAAAACTGTGAATCCTAAAATGGGACACAATACTCATATGAGGCCTAACCAGTGCCGGGTAGAGAGGGGGAACTAGAATCTCACAGTATTGTATTTGGAGTCTATACTTTATTAATAAAGCTTAAAAGAGGATTTGGCTTTTTCGACCAGATCACATTGCGGGTCATATTCAGTTTTCTGATCTATGACAATTCCAAGATCCCTTTTTCGTTACTATTGCTGACCCAAATATCCCCTATTTTATAACTCAAGTTTGGTGGTATTTTCCCAGGTTTCAAAAAAAAAACCTGGCACTTATGAGTAAACAGCGAATTATGCAAGCAGATCCCAGTAATTTGGGGTTTGGGGTGGGGTGGTTAATAATAAAAATAATAAAATAATAATAAAATAATATTTAAAAATATAATAATAATAATAAAATAATAAAAAACAACGTTGTAATGCCTCTTCTAATTCCTTTTTCCAAACTTATAGTTTTTAAATCTCTGGGGTGTTTTTGTGTTGTGTCTTTTCAGTCTGACGACTCTTTGTGAACCCCCCTTTGGCCATTGAGTTTTTTGGCAGGAATACTGGGGTGGCTCTGCCGTTCCTACTCCTGGGACTACCCGGCTGGTTTTTTCCCCGGGGGTCTCCCTCCATTAAAAAACCAGGGGCCCACCCTGCTATCTTCCAAAATCAGCGAAATGGATGTGCTTTTGGGGGCTAGGCAGGGTTCTGGCTGTATATTGTCCCTCATTATTGTAAGCTACCTTGGGGTTTTATTACAAGGGGGAAGGTGGGGGAAAAATATCTAATTAAAAAAAGCAAAGCAAAGCAAAGCAAAAACAAAAAAAGTTTCTGCTAAAATTTCTGCCCATATCCTCAAAGCACTTTTCCCGGGTTCTTTAATATTTTTTAAATTTTGAAGGCTAATTTGCTTCACCTCCTGCCAGCTAGCTAGGTACTCATTTTTCCCAAATTAAAAATGATGGGGGGCTGAGGGCTTCCCGTCCCAAACTATAGGCAACGAACAAATTGATAAGTGCTCCAGCTTATCAAGTTGAATTCCTCGATAAGGGAACCTAATAAGGGGAATTTCTTGGAGGGGAAGAAAGAAGAGGCAGCCCAACCGGGGGCCACGAAGGGAAAGTGGGGAGGGCTTGGGGAAAAAAGGGGAAAAGCTTTATCTCCCCTGGGAGGAAAAAACCTTTACTAGGCGAAGGCGGAGCTGTTGGTTCAGACATTAAAGCTGTAAATATTTGGCATTCGTGAGTAGGGAAAGCTTCTAAACTCTTTCTATGAAACTTCTCTTGGTATCTGGGAAAAACTTTCCTTCAAACAAACACCAAAACCCCCTTTAGAGGAAGCAGCTTTTAGCATGTTTTTCAAAAGTCAAGCAAGAAAAGTGATTTTTTACATTATTTTTATGAACTTTACTTTCGCTATTGTTTCTCTTGTGGAAAATAGTTTTTGCTTTTGCTGCTCTTTATATGTGGTGGATTTAAAGACAAAATTTAAAGGAAAAATACCTTATCCTCTGTGCTTTCTACTGTTGAATTTAAAGCGCAGTTAAGAGCAGCATTGGGAAGTTTTTTTCCCCCAAAAAAACATAATCTGACTTGGAGAAAAACCGCATTTTTGTAAAACAATGCTTGAAGGCTATTTTTTGCTACGTTGGCTTAAATCTAGTCTATTACTCTCTTCTGTACCTCTCTTTTTTGGAACTAAGGGGCGGGAAAACTTTACAAGCAATATTAACCCTTTCTTGTAAAGCTGTAAAACCAATGATTGGGAAAAAACATCTGGGAAGAAGATTTTCCCAAACAAAATTTTCTATCGGTTTGCAAAAGACTCACAAACTTTAACTTCTGAAGTTTACAGAGATTTTCTTTTCGAAAAAAGTTACAGAGCAAAACAGATAATTCAAGATGGGGGGTGGTGGATAACCTGGGATCTAGAAAAAAACTAAAATTTAACTCGGGACAGGAGATTTTTGCAAAAAAACAATAGTTTGATCTAATCTACGACAAACGCAACAAGTTTGATGCGGGGATAAATCTTTTGGAGGGTGCAAAATTCACAAAATATGATAAACACATCTACTAAAATTTCTGCTCGAATCAAGAGTTTAAACCAAACAAAGGGCAATCTAAACATAAAGGGACAAACTTACAAAAGTGGGCCAAGAAAACCCTTTTTTATGGACAAGTCAACAGAATATGATAAGTATCGTCTTACTTAATACAGGGCCAAAATGGGAAAATTTTGGGGAAATTTTATTCATAACTTTGGGGCACCTATTACTATAAGATAAAGCACTAGCCTGAAGATAAATTTTTTTAAAGGGAGGGAAAAAACTTGTGAAGAAAAGGGGGCTTGCAGGAAAAGGGGGAAAAATTTGGGGGGGGGGGAGTTTTTTCGGGTTTTTGTAAAATCTATTATAAAAAAAATATCTGTTTGTCTAGGGCCACTAGTTAATTGGTTTATTAGGGGAACAGAAAAGGGGGTTTTTGTGAAAAATAAACCGATTTTAAAATTTAAATTTATCTTTTAGATTTTAAAGATTAGAGGCAGTTGGGTATAGAAAAAAACTTCTATCTTTAAAGTGAAACATATAACCGGGAGTAGCTCCTTAAAATAGCACATAAAGTATTATTTTAAATTTTGTATGATTGCTGAAATTGGCATTCTTGGAAGAATGGGAAAATACGTGGTTATATATTAGAATATATATAGCAAATCTATCCTAAAGGTTAGACTGAGGAGCTAACAGCGATTTGAATAAATTGTTGAGATTCATGGGCCCTATAATTTTTTTTTTAAAATTGATGTAATTTAGATTGATGAATAGGGTTTAAATAATAAAAAACTATGTATGAAAGTTGACTAAATTTTAAACGGGAAGGGAGTTTTGAATTATATTGGGCTCAAATGTTGGGGAAAAACTGTGACTGAGGGGGGTAACATGACAGGAGCAAGCAATATATTGTTTTTTTTTTTTTTTTTTTGAAAAAAATAAAAAATGTAAAAAAAAGAAGGGTGGGAAAATGGGGGTGAACCGGAACCTCACTGGGATTGACCCAGGTGTGAGCGCAAATTTAGTTCAGTTCGCCTTTTTGCCCCAAGGCTCCTTTATTATTATTATCAGTAGTAGTAGTTTGTAGTATAGTAGTAGGGGATAGTTAGTAGTTGTTTGTATAGTTGTAATTTATTCCTTATTTGTGCCCTTTAAACCTTTGTTAATTCTTTGCTTGTTTCCCCCCTTTCCCCCTTTCATTCATTAAAGCCCTCCCCATCCCTTCGCTCACCCCCCTTTTGCTTTTTCCCATAACAAGGGTTTTGACAAAAAAAAACAAACAGGGGCCCAGGGCAGGGGGAGGCACAGGGCACCTGAAACTGGACCAGGAAAAGGCTGTGGCATCTCCGGCTGCTTCCTTGCACAGAAGCTAGTGTGAACTGAAGACGTCCCCCACTGGGGCCTACTCATCTGTTTTGGAAAATCATTTTAGGGGAGGTGGTCAACCTGGGGATCTTTTCAACAAACAGTGGCAGCCAAACAAGCAGGCCCCCCCAGAGGGGACACACAAGGGTCCTTTTCTTCCAGAAACGGTGTGGAATTTAGTCCTGAAGGGCGGAACACTCCTTTTGAACAGCCCTCCAAGCATTCTTTGGCATTACAGTTCTATTTAAAACAGGTCACCGGGGTTTCATCTTGTCCCTTTTGGCCATGTAATGTTTTATTTCTTCGTGACTCCTATTTTTACCTCTTAGTTAAAAACCCCTTAAGGTAAAACAGCCACCCAACTTGTAGGTGTGCTATTTAAAAATGAAATCCTGACTAAAAACCAAGCAGCGCAGAGAACGGGCTGTCCCCAAGGAACAAAAGGAGGTTTAGTTCATTTACTTGTTTCCAACAAACCTGTTCAAAGGGTTTTAAATTTACCAAATTTCCCCTTTGGGCACTTTCATATTCTTAGCGCTAGGTCAGGGGATTCCCCCTTGACATTTTTTAAAATATAATTTTAAATGCAACAAGCAAATTACGGGATTCCCTGCTTGAATTTCACCCAGAAAGAACTGGGAGCTTTAAGATGCCTTTTAGATAGCCAAGGAAAGAAAAAGGATCTTAGGTCACATGACTATGGGCTGCCCTACCATGGGGCTTGTGAGCAGCCAATGAGAAGCAGTCCAAGCTGACACGAAAGGAAGCAAATTACTATTGTTTCATTGTCTTTTTGTTTTTTCCCGCCAGATTTGGGGGAGAGGGGTGCTTATAGAATGCCTCTCTTGCGCAAAGGGCTGACTGGCTGACTTTTAAATTTTTTGCACCCTACCGGAAGGGTTGGGTGGGGGATCAGTAATACCTCTGAGTAAAAAGATCTTCGCCAAGCTGGATTTCAGCAAGCAGGAGACAGAGGGAGGAGGGGCCTTTCCTTTTTGGCACGCTCCTCTCTCTTGAATAGTCTCCCCCCCCCCCAAAAAACATTAAAATTTATTAAATTTTTTCCCCACTTGTGTGATTTTAAATGTTAAAAAATTAATTTTTATAAAAATTTACATCATAAGTTGATTCTACTTTATGTGAAACTCCCCACTCTAAATAGGAGTGTCAATTGTGGTTATTTTTCCCCTTTTTCCTGGGGGTGCCGGGGGCTGTGTAGTTGCCCATGTACACAGGCGGGCTTTCCCGGGAAGGCACAGGTTGGATCAAACTCCTACCTTGCCGCCCAAACACCACTACACAACTCAAACAGCTTCCAATCTTTGCACCTGGTTTTTGTTTCCTGCATTTTAACCCCTACCATGCTTCTCATCTATTCCTCACTAAAAGTTTGGGGAAGAAGGAGACCTTCAGTTGGAACAAAGGAAGGGGGTAGTTTAAATGTTCCTCTTTGGTGGGGGATGGGAATGATGCCACTTAACAGCATCCTGTTCCTTTTTTTTCAAGGGAAAAAGGTTGAGCCCTAGACATGCCTTAATCCTATTCGGGTAAAATATTTATTATTCATTTAGAGTTTTTTTTACTGTCTTTTTCTTGGGAAAAAGACCAGGAGGCTACAGTAATGAGAGACAATTAAAAGTCAGTACAATGAAAAACATAGAGATGGGCACAAAACGAAAAACGAAAACCAATGTTTGTCTTTTTTAAAGGTTACAAAAACTTTTTTGAACCCTTTAAAAAAAAGGGCCCAGACAGTGTTTTTTTGCAAATTGAAATGAAACACCTTTTTGTTGAATGAAACAATTTTTCTCCCTTTTCCTGCCCTGAATCCCAGGTTTTTTTTTTTGACAGGAGGGGCTGTGGGGAGGAGGGCCCCCCCTCCCCACGCCGGGGGACTGTAAAATAAAAACACGGGGGGGGAAGGGTTGGGGGGGCAAAAAGGGAAAGGGGAAGGGGGTTTGAATTTACGCTGCCTGCTCCTTCCCTTTGCTCCCCCCCCACATCCAGGGGGTTTTCTTGACAGGTCGGGCTGTGGGGAAGGGGGCCCCGCAGCCTTAAACCATCAAAAAAACCACCTGGGAGAAAAAGGGAGATTTGGGAGAAAACCTTTGTTTCAACATTTTAAAAAAAGGGGGTTTTGTTTTTATAGCAAAATGCTGTCTGCCATTTTGTTTCATTACGATGCATTTCATAACCTTTTGCACAAAAATATGCATGTCATTTTTCATTTTTGCCCATCTCTTGGCCCCCCTCCCACAGCCTGCTTCAAAAAAAAATAGCTGGGGGTGGGTGGCAGCAACAGGGAGTGAAGCAAGAAGTTCCAAATTTAAAAACCCTTTTCTCTTTCCATTGTGGCCCCCACCACCACACCTTGTGGTGGTATTTTATTTTTTGACAGGTCAGGCGTAGGGGGGGGAGGTGGCCCCCCTCCCACAGCCAGCCTGTCCCAAAAAAAAAAGGGTGGTTGGTGGCCCGCTTCTGAAATTGTTTTATTGCTCATTTTGTTTTGCCCAGAAAAATTCTTTAAAAAAATTTTTATAATAAAAAAATCAATGATTTGTGAATGAAATAAATGAAAACTATTTTTTAAATTTTGGCCTTTTTCTAAAAGGAATTTAAGTTTAAGACGGGGAATGAGGAGCATCTTAAAAACATTAAAAGGCAATATTAAAGCTACAAGAAATTTAGAGCAGTTAAGAGAGGAGTAAAAAAATCATGTAATTATGTACGGTAGAGGGTCATAGTTCCTAAGCTCACCGAAACTCGCCTATTTCCCGGGAAACTAAGCAAAGGGGCGGCCCTGGGTTTGTACTTGGATGGGGGACCACCGGGGGGAAAACCAGGTGTTTTAGGGGCCTGGAGTAGGAAAATGGAAAACATTTCAGTAATTCCTGCAAAAAAAACTCATGGAAAAACGGTCATGAGGGGTTTGGGCCGACTAACAACGCAACACACACACAATGTACGGGAATCATCTAAATTTATGTGGGATAAAAATAACTTCAAAGAAAAAAATGTCAAAAGCCCAAAAAAAGGAAGATATAAACACCAAGATTAGTGGTTATAAACAAGAATCTGTGTAGTTAAAATAAAAGCCCTTTAAAAGGTAGTCCGTCATCAAGGAAAGCTCACCTGAAAGAAAAGTCTTTGCTTTTCCCAAAGCAACAGTTGGGGGGAATCCGGCCTCTAGGGGGAGGGGTTCACAGATGGGGGCAGCAGCCAAGGCGTTTCATGTATTCCATGAGCATACAGTTGTACCCGGGATAAGGATTTATTTCTTTCAATAAATGGGTTTTTTTAGCAAATTTTCCTTTATACAAATTCATGAGGATGCATGGGCGGTTACCCATTTTTTATGTGTATGGTTTTTCCCCTAGGCGTTTTTGTTGGCAAATTTCCCATACCGGAATTTTTTTGTGTACAAAAATTTTTAAAGTTATACAAGCTGTTTGTTTAAAAAAGGGGGCCACTGTATATGTGAGGGGGGCGGATGGAGAGAAAGGCCTCTCCTGAAATTTTCTGGCACCTGAGCAGTTTTATACTGTGGGTTTTGATCTTTGGGGAGCTTGGGGCCCCGGGTTTTTTTAGTGCTTTAAAGTTAAGGTGGCATTTGAATTGGCCCAAAAAGCTGATTGGGAGCGGGGGAAACTGCTTTAATAGGGGATGTAATGTGATCTCTGTTTCCCGTCCAGTTAGAATCTGGGGGCTGCATTTTGGACCCGTTGAAGTTTCCTGAGTACTTTCGGTAGTCCCACATAGGCGCATTACAATACTCCAGCCGGGACGTCACTAGGGAATGTGTCACTGTGGCCAGAGAAAGGTTTCTCAAGAATAAGTATAAGCCAGCTGGGGATTTTGCCCTGTTCTACCTATGAACAAAAAACCTAGATTTTTCAAGATTTTTATTCATTTATAGAGCCCATGTGTGAGCAGCTACACTACCCTCATCAGATTCTACAAGAATACTAGCTAATACTGTAAAAATACTGAATAAGGGCCCCCTTTTTTTAAGAAGAGGCAAAATCCTTTAGCAACCAATTCCAAAATTGTGCGCTGTCTATGCGTGTGTCTGCATGCTTGTCTGTCTGCCCGTGTCTGTGATAAAAAATGAAATATATACAGGGGAAAGACTGTTATAAAAGGGGGAAGAGATAACTTGGATCTACCCAAAAGGGGATTTATGGGTATGTCTGTGAAGTTTCTCAGCATCTAGGGGCCTTTCCTACGACCCCTAAGATCGCTGGCCCTTAAATTCGGACCAAAGACCTTAGGGGTCGTTGCTTTTCCCTTCCTCCCCACCAGAGAAAGGGGGGGGAAAATGCAGTTTCACCTGGAGGAACTTCGGAGCTCCGTTTCTTTTCCCTTTCTCTTCTCGCTTGCTTTTTTTCCTCCCACCTCTTTTTTAAAAGGGGCAGGAGGCAAAAAAAAAACCCCAAGAAGAAGCCAGGGAGCCCCGACTGACCAGATTAAATCCGGACCTGGGGATTTTCACCCCCCTTTAAAGCGGGAAAAGGGGAGAAACTGTGTTTGTGTGCTAAGGGGGCCCGGGGGTCGCACTTAATTGTCTGAAAAGTCGGAGCTGGTGGGAAAAAAATTGTAAGGTCCGGACCTTGCAGCCTTTTTCCCTGCGGAGCTTAGGGTCGTGTATTAAAAGGGCCCTAGGTGAGGCTTTTCTGGGTCTTTGGGAATGGGTTTCCCTTTCTTGAGAGATTGAAACTAGAAACGGGCACGAAACAGAAATTAGTGTTTTGTTTTGGGTTTTTTTTGCAGTTTTCATTTTGTTTCATCTCATTAAAAACCGATCTTTTAAAAGAATTTAAAAACGCTTTGTAAGGCTATAAATAATGGGGAGATTTCCTTTTCTTTATTTAAATGGGAGCCCACTGCCCTAAATTTAACGACCCTCACACCTTCCAACAATTTGTTTCAAGCAAAGAACCCCTTTTTAAACAAGCTAGAAACCAAAAACGGGGCACCTACTTATGAGTGGCTCGAAATTAAAGGCAATTTGACTTAAGAGCGAAACCACATTGGAAGTTTAACAGCTGCCTACAAATTTTAGTGCAGACTGCTTTACTTACAATTTTTTTTTAATTTTCCAGTTTTTTTATTTTTATTTTTAGATAGGGCTGATCTACTTGCGAGTTGTGACATGAGCATGCATTTAGAATGGATTAAACTCCCAAGTAGAGGGTACCACTGTAGCTATCTGTGCACTGAGAGATTGGGGGTAACTCAACAGCTGATTGGCGCAGCAAGGGAAGGAAATAAAATATTAAAAAAAAAACCCCCACAATGCTACTTAAAAAGGAAAGGAAAACAGTTTTTAAATCAACTTAAGGTTCAGCCAGCAGCTCCCGGACTGGCTAGCTTCAGGAAGATCAAGGGTAGGAGATAAGCTTCTCAACAGCTGAGGCGTGGGAGAAAGGAAAACAAATCAATAATTTAAAAAAAATTTTACCTCCTGTTTTCAAGCCAGCTGGATCTAGAGGCTAGGAAAGAATTGTTTAAATTTTCCGAAACAAAAAAAAGGTGTTTTGTTTCATTTCTTGTTTAGACGCTTTTTTGCTGTTTATTTCATTTTGGTTTAAGTACAAAAAAAACGAAACCAGCATGTCATTTTTGTAAAAGGTGCCATCCCTAATCAAATGCTTCCTATGATCCAAGCAGCTTTGTCAGTCTGAGAAAAGTGGGGTGGGGAGTCCTCCAATTTATAGTTATTTGGGTTTTCCCCATCACCCTGGTACTGATGGGGTTTATTAGGTGGACAATGTTTTGATTGGTTTCTTGAGGGGACAATGGCCTGAATAGGTTTAGGGGTTAATGGCCTGACATGCATAAAAGGGCCCCACCTTGCACCCTTCCCAACCCTTTAAGTATGGGTCGTTACCCTATGGCCTTGCTGGTGGAGGCGTGAAGTGCTTCTGATTTGTTGGGGATTGATGAAAGGGGGCAGTTTGATAATTTGCAGATATGAATGTATCGGGGTTTCCACCTCTGTTGAGATGGAGGGGGGTTTTTTTCAGTGCATACATGAATGGCTTCTCTAAACCCCTCTTTTCACCCACTTATTTTCTCTGTCTAATATGTGTACATTCCTCATCTTTGAATGGTACCTTTTGTCCTTCAAATGGGGGTTTACGCTGCTGATTCTGGTCCTGAGCTGTTGTCCTTCCAAAACGGGGGGCCCAAATCCTACTTTTTAAATGGTGTTTAGTTTCCCCATTGTGGGAGGCCCTGCAACTCCTCACTGCACGGGGACCGCTTATACTATTTGTTTATTTTGGTTTTTGGGGTTCAGGGCCTTTGGTGTGGAGGAGTCTCTGCCTTAATGTGTGTGTGGGTTTGAGTAACGGGGATGTGGTGTTTGCAAAAATCCTTTTAAAAGCTTTTCAGCAACTCCAGCTATGCAAGGAATGGTCAGTTTTTAATGGGTATTATGCATAGGCAAAAGATCAGTGGTTCTAACTGTTGGTCCCAGTGTTTGGACTGCAACCCCCAAAAACCATTTCCAGTATGGGGAAGTGATGGAGGCTTCTGGGAGTTGCGTCCGGGAAACATCTGGGACCCACAGGTTGAAAAACACCGGTTTAGATCATAGAGTCAGAGAATCTTTGATTTGGAAGAGGACCTCAAGGGCCATCCAGTTAACCCCCATTCTTGGAGTCCCCATTCTTCCCCATTTTTTGGGATGCACGCCTCACGTAGTTTCCCAGGGCATCATGGAAGTCAAGAGTCATGGCCACCGGAGCCTAAACCCCAATTATGTTTCTGGCAGAGTTCTGCGCTCTTAGCAGGGTCACCCAAATTGGAATGGTCACAGATGAGACACTAAACTAAAATGTTTCCACCCTTATCAAAAGTATCACCCACTCAGAAGAAGAACATAGGCAAATTAAAAATGTTGTGGGTGCCTGTAAAATTTCTGAAAGGCAGTACTGGGCACTTTTTAGTACCAAAAGGTGGACACTGGTGGGGATCTTTACAGACTTTTAAAAATAACTTTTTGTTAGTACTGAGAAAAGGCCCGGCAGTGATAAACCATGAATGACCTTTTTATCTGAAAACCCTATATCAGAAGTCACCAGGGTTACATGGGATGCCATTAGAACAAATTTCCCAAGTGACATAAGCAAAATCTATCAAAATCCTAAAAAAGACTATACAACAAATAAATAAAAAAAAAACCATGGTCACAGACTTTCCCAGTGTTAAATTTATACATTCCAAATTCACCAGAATGAATGCCAAGGAATGCAGGAACTCTGGGATGATTGTTTTTATTTCCCATGAACCCAAAGTGATGCTCAAAATGTGGAAAAACAAAAGGCTTTTACTTTACAAGAGTGGGAATTGCCTTATGTTCAAGTTGGACTCAAAAAAGAAAGAAAAAGTGGAGTCATATTCAGAGATTCGCTGGGATGGCTGGAGTGCCCAAATAATTTTTAAAAAAAAGATATGCTTTATAGACTTCAGCAAAGCCTTAGATGGGGTACTTTTATGAGATATATGGGCTGTTCTGAAGAAAAATAGTTGCCCCAGCCCCTTTTTTGCCCAGATGTGTATCCGGAATTGTGGGAAAAAGAGCTACCTTAGGACAGAATATGAGAAAAAGAACAGTTTCCTCCCAGGCAAATGTTTTAGGAAATTGAGTCCTAATCTCTTATTTGTTCAGCCTGTATGCAGAAACAGAGCTTTCAGAATGCTGGACTAGATTCAAATAAAAGACAAACACAAGTGGGTCCAAGATCAAATGAAGCCTTTTAACTATCTCTGGAGGCAAGAACGATGAAACTGAAATGTCCTACTTTGGGGGCCCCACCAGGAGAAGGCAAAAATGTGCCCATTTCAACTAGTGAGCTGTAGAAAACCTTTAAAGGAGATAGCCTGGTTTAAACAGTCAGGTTGACAAACTTATGAGAGCGGATTTTTCCGTCCTTGAAGTGAAAAAAGTACAGGAAGTTCCATTTTATTCCCAACATCGGGTGCTTAACATGTGGGGGTGTATTTCACTGCATTCAGCAAACTGAAAGCAGGGGGCCAGTCCAAAAATAGTCATGTTTTCTAATTATCTTGATGTCCTCTTTGCCCTGACGGCTCCTTTTGTGCAACCGTCTTGCAGGGTCAACAAAATATTTTCCAGCACCAGAGAAGGACTGGTTGTGTTGGAGAAACAAGGCGGTGGGGGGGATTTTGGCAGCTCTACTTAGCCCTCTTTGAAAACATGACTTCAGCCTTCGTAGGCTCCAGGTGTACGCATATTTACCTGGCTGAAATTGGGGTGTTTTTGTTGTTTTCAGTGTTCAGTCATGTCCGACTCTTCGTGATCCCATGGACCAGAGGGTCGCCAGGCCTTCCTTTTCTTCCCTGCCTCCCGGAGTTTTGGCAAATCCATAATTTGGGTTTTCATCGATGGGCACCGTCCAACCATCCATTCTCTGCTTTCCCCTTTTCCTTTTGCCTTCAATTTCCCAACATCAGGGACTTTTCCAAAAGGGCTCCTCTTCCTAAATTTGGGGGCCAAAGTTTCTGGAGCGTCAGCTTCAAAAATCTGTCCCTTCCAGTGAACATTTGGGGTGATTTCTTTCAGGATAGTTAGGTTTGATCTCCTTGCAGTAAGGGGACTCTCAAGACTCTCCTCCAGCACCACAGCTCAAATGTATCAATTCTGCCCGCAATCAGCCTTCTTTTTAGTCCCGCTTTCACTTCCATACATCATACTAGAAAAACCTAGCTTTGACTACCCTGACCTTAGTTGGCAAGTGATTTTCTCTGGGTCTTTAGGATGCTATCTAGGTTTGCCATTGCTTTCCTCCCAAGAAGCAGGCGTATTTTTATTTCGTTGCTGCAGTCGCAGATGGTGACTGCAGCAACGAAATTGGGGTGGGGGGCATTAAAATCTATGGAATCTACTTCCAACATGGTTATGATTGGAGTCTGTCAGTCACTGTGTGCAAAGAGAGCGAGGAAGGAGAGCTCTGTATTTGGCAAACCATTCTGAGACATCTGGAGAGCGAAAAGATGTCTGCTTTCAGCCTCATCCACACTGGCCAGGAGGTCGGTGGACAATAAGAAGATGTGCCCTCACCCCTTGGATGACTGTCACAATAAGGAGACCAGCATTGTCTGATTCATTGGTCAAAGCAGAAACCACTCCAGGAAAAAAAATAGTAAGAATGTCCATTGTAACCGAGACCAGTTTGGCTTCATCCATCAGGCAAAGAAAAATCTGGTGCTTTTGCTATTTGCTTTCCTCTTCTCTCCTCTTCTGTTTTCCTTTGGAACATGGTTACATATACTAATAGAATCATAGAGTTGGAAGAGACCTCAAGGGCCATCCAGTCCAACCCCCTGCCATGCAGGAACCCCCATCACAGTATTTCCAACAGATGGCCATCCAGCCTTTGCTTAAAAACCTCCAAAGAAGGAGACTCCACCACCCTCCGTGGCAGCATATTCCACTGCCAAACAGCTCTAACCCTCAGGAAGTTCTTCCTAATGTTCAAATTGAATCTCTGTTCCTGTAGTTTGAAACTAGAGATGGGCATGAAACAGAAAAATAGTAGTAGTTTTGTTTCATTTTGTTTGTAATGCATTTTTAGTTTCATTATGAAATGAAATGAAATGAAATGAAACACTATGCTCCCCTGGGTCCTAAAGGACCGAAATGGTGGGGAGTGGGTTCATTGAGCTCTTCCCTGTAAGCTCCCAAAATTTGGAAAGGTTTGGGGGTCAGGGGTCTGAGTTATAAATCTCCAAAGGAGGTCCCCATAGCAAACTACCAGAATGTATATGCCACATACCAGCAATTTAGGGGTTAATTTAACCACCAGCTTAATCCCAATTAACCCCTAAATTGCTGGCATGTGGCATACACACTCTGGCAGTTAGCTATGGGGGCCTCCTTTGGAGCTTAATAACTCAGCTCCAGCAACATTGGTGCTGAAACATGCCTGCGATACCTATTTTGGAGTACATAAATATGTACTCAAAATTGGTAAGGCAACAGCTATGTATCAGCACCAACATCACTGTGGAGCAAGTTTGGACTCTTCCCTGTAAACCCCCAAATTTGGAAAGGTTTGGGGGTCAGGGGGCTGAGTTATTAAGCTCCAAAGGGAAAAAATCATTTCTAATTGAGTGCAAAACCACTAATCGTTCACCTATAGGAGGGGGCTATTATCGGCTTCTCGCTCAATTAGAAATGATTTTTTCCTGGGGGCACCCCCTTTGAAGTTTAATAACTCAGCCCCTGGACCTCAAAATCTTTCCAAAATTCAGCGATTTACAGGGAAGAGTCCAAACTTGCTCCCCAGCAACTTTTTGACAAATGGCTGCTGCAATACCTATTTTCAAGTACATATTTTTATGTACTCCAAAATACGTATCACAGCAGCCATTCAGCATCAAAATCACTGGGGAGAAAGTTTGGGTTCTTCTTGTAAACTCCCCAAAATTGGACAGATTTTGGAATCATGGGGCTGAGTTATTAAACTTCAAAGGGGGTTCCCCTAGAAATATTTCTAAGTGGAATCAGACACCAAGCCACAGCGGCGCTAATCGCTCACCCACAGCTTGGCTTCCGAAGTTCCGATTATGGGCCTTTTTACACGACCCCTAAGATCCGCTGGCCACTTAAATTCGTACCAGAGATCTTAGGGGTTCCTCACTCTTCCTCTGTCCCCACCCCCCTCCGCACTTCCTGGTTGCTGGCTGCCTGAGGGACGGAGAAAAAAGAAAGAAAAGAATGCCTTCTTACCTCCGTTTTGTTCCGGGCAGCATTCAGATCTCTTAAAGGGGCGGGGCGCAAAAAAAGAACAAACGGAAGCCAGGAGAGCCCCGCACTCACTATCCTTACTCCGGATCAAATATTTGTCACCTCCAAAAAGCAGGTACAAGAAAACTGCTGTTTGGTCTTGCTAAAGTGGGCGGGGTCGCACTTAATTGTCTGCAAAGTCCGGAGCTGGTGGGTAAACATTTTTAAGGTCTGGACCTTGCAGCCATTTGCGGCGGAGCTTAGGGGTCGTGTATAAATGCCCTTTGTTCCTGGTAAAGCACATCTTTTACCATGTCTGAACTTCTGAAAAAGAGTTATGTAAACTCGAAAGCTTGCAATGTTCCTTGTTTTTTTATTTTTAATAGTGGCCTATAAAGCTATCACCTGTAACCCTTTTCTGCAATTGTTTTGTGATGGCCACATGGCTCAACCCCCTCTTTTGCTTTGACGAAGTTCCGATTGTAATTAAAATATTTTTTCCTAGGGGCACCCTCTTTGGTGCTTAATATCTTATCCCTCTATAGCTGGCTAGATGCCCTAAGCACATCCGATCTCGCCTGATTTCGGAAGTTAAGCAGGGTCGGCCCTAGTTAGTACTTGGATGGGAGACCACCAGGGAATACCAAGTGCTGTAGGCACCTGGAGTAGGAACTGGCAAGCCACTCCAGTATTCCTGCCAAGAAAACTCCATGGACATGGAGTCACAAAGAGTCGGTCACGACTGTAACCACACAACACACACACACACATCTTATCCCTCTGACCCCATAACCTCTCCAAATTTGGGGTTGTTACAGGAAAGGGGTTGAGGAAACTCCCCTGCTATTTCCTCTAGGACAAATGTTTTGTTCTAGAGGGGGGAAATGGTGTCTCATTACAAAACGAAATGCATCCTACTGTTTCGATACCTAATGAAGTAATTCATTACTTAATGAAACAATGAAACAGCATTTTATTTTTCATTTTGTGCCCATCTCTGTTTGAAACCCTTGCTCCGGGTCCTAATCTCTGCAGCCATGGAAAACAAACCAGTCCCCTCTTCAACAGGACATCCTTTCAAATATTTAAACATGGCTATCACATCCCCTTCTCAGCCTGCTTTTTGTAAGGTTAAACATTCCCAGCTCCCCAATCCTCTCCTCATAAGACATTTCTTCCAGACCTTTAACCATCCTGGTCACCCTCCTCTGGACCCGTTTGGAGTTGTCAACAAACTTTTTAAACTGAGGAGCACAGAACTGGACACAGTACTCCAGGTGGGGGTCTTACCAGAGCAGTATAGAGCAGTACTATCACTTTCCTTGATCTAGACACTATGGTTCTATTGATAATGTCTAGATTTTTGGGCCAGTATGAGAAGGAGTGTCTTTTGGGCATATTCTTTTAAGTTAGAAGCAGTTCAATGGTGCTTTAAAAGGATCAGCTGGCATGTGCCATCACTGTTCAGATGACGCCAAATGTGTTCATCCTTTTCAGATTCCTCGAAAAGGATACTTAATCATTATGATATATTTATCTATAGCGGAATATAATACATAATTTTGAAGCAGAACATCAACACAACAATGTTCATTCTTTGTTACTGTTGTTTTTCCGTTACTGTGAATAATTATTATGGATTCTGGTGGATTGAGTGAAGTTTGCATGTTACATCCCAGCTGTTATTTTCAAGCATCGCTTTGAGGATTTGGTGACTGTTTTGAAACATTTTGGCACAAGCAGGCCTGTGAAAAAGCATGCAACCAAGATGGCTCCCAGCATCTCATTAATTTGCTTACAGCTATCCGTGGCACGTTACACAAACCTTTTTGCAAATACCAATAGGGTGCCCACCAATAATTTATTTCAGTGTGAACTTTTGTGGCTCTTTCTTTGCTCATGCTAGAAGCATCACAGTCCAAGAAATAGCATCACATTTTCCATAGCCCATGTTGTAGAGCAATGGTTCCCAACCATGGGTCTTCCTATGTTCTTTGACTACAGCCCCCAGAAGCCTTCACCGGTACCTGTGCTAGCTAGGATTTCTGGGAGTTGTGGTCCATGAACAGCTGGGGAACCAAGGTTGGGAATCACTGTTGTAGAGCACAGTGTGCACCGTCATAGGTGTCACGTGTCCTGTTCCTCTTGGTGCCCACAGAGAAGAGTGTCAGTACAAAAAAACCAAATTTCTTAGGTTCACCTTAATATTGCCAACTCTACTTTGTAGCCAGAAAGTGAAGAGGAATTAATGAGGGTGAAAGAGGAGAGTGAAAAAAATGGGCTGAAGCTCAACAGAGAAAAAAACTAAGATCATGGCCACCGGTCCCATCACCTCCTGGCAAATAGAAGGGGAAGAAATGGAGGCAATGACAGAGTTTATTTTCTTGGGCTCCTTGATCACTGCAGATGGCGACTGCAGCAGCGAAAGTAAAAGACGCCTGCTTCTTGGGAGGAAAGCAACGGCAAACCTAGGTAGCATCCTAAAGAGCAGAGACATCACTTTGCCAACTAAGGTCAGGATAGTCAAGGCTATGTTTTTTCCAGTAGTGATGTATGGAAGTGAGAGCTGGACTATAAAGGCTGATCGCTGCAGAATCGATGCTTTTGAGCTGTGGTGCTGGAGGAGAGTCTTGAGAGTCCCCTGGACTGCAAGGAGATCTAACCTATCCATCCTGAAAGAAATCAACCCCAAATGTTCATTGGAAGGACAGATTTTGAAGCTGAGGCTCCAGTACTTTGGCCACCACATGAGGAGAGAGGAGTCCTTGGAAAAGTCCCTGATGTTGGGAAAGATTGAAGGCAAAAGGAAAAGAGGACGGCAGAGAATAAGATGGTTGGACGGTGTCATCTCATCAATGAAACCAGTATGGATTTCACCAAACTCCGGGAGGCAATGGAAGACAGGAAGGCCTGGCGAGCTCTGGTCCATGGGGTCACGAAGAATCGGATGCGACTGAATGACTGAACAACAACAACAACAACAACAACAACAACAACAACAACAACAACAACAAGTTGATCTCCAAGGGACCCAGATGACAGGGCTACATTTCACTGGGATTCCATCCATTTTAATAGGTAGATAACTCCATAGATATGGAGTCACGAGGGGTCGGTCATGACTGAACCGACACAACAACAGCTCTTTCCTTCCACGTTCTACTCCTGGCACCACATGCTGTTATTTCAGGATTCACATATGTTCTGGGGAGGGGGGGTCCTTGATTTTAATAAAGAAGAGTGGGATTATAACCAAAAAATGGGAGCACGTTTGCTAGAGACACTTGGTGTTTTTCACTATTAGCTGCTATGTCTCTGTGTGTCACTGGGCACAATGGCTGCTAGGTTACCAAATTTATCAGTGGTGTTGGCTTCAGGCAGCTTTGATTCTGTGCTATGCAGTATCTACCTCTTTAGCTTCGGAGAAATTATACCACGTCAATGGTGTGTTCACTTGCATAGAACCAAAGCTGTAGATCTTAAGTCAGGCCTGCCCAAAGCCCGGCCCTGGGGCCAAATCCAGCCCGTCAGGCCATTCTGAGCGGCCTGCAGCTGGCTGGCCCACCCCTCCCTCCCCCTCCTTCACCCCATTTTTTTTTAAAATCTTCCACCAACACTGACTCTGCCGGGAAGCTTGAGGGGCTGGGCGAGCCAGCCGGCCGGTGAACAGAAGCCTGTGGGGCTGGGTGGGTGGGCGAGGGGGCGGGCCGCCACCACCACCAGGACCGCCGGCAACCATGTGAGGCTGTGCGCACACGGGGGGCGGCACGTGGGCAGGCCACCGCCACCGGCACCGCTGGGAGCCTTGTGAAGCTTGGCGCGTGCGCACAGGGAGGCGCGCGGGTGGGCCACCGCCACCGGCATAACCGGGAACATTGTGAGGTTGGGCGCACGTGTGGGGCAGTGATCGGGCGGGCCGCACCACCGGCACTGCTGGGAAGCTTGGGCGGACGGGCAGTCTGCCTCCACCAGCACCGCAGGGGAATGTGTGGGGGTGGGCAGGCCAGCGGGCCTCTGCCACCGCCAAGGAGCTTTGGGGTGGGCTGGCGGGTGAGCCGTCGCTACCGCTGGGGAGCTTGAGGGGGTGCAAGGTCTCACAGATTGCCCCTTCCAAGGGGTGACCTGTGGCCACAGCTCCCTGTGCTTCGTTTGGTCCCCACCTTCCTTCTTTCCTCCCTCCCTTGGTCCCCACCTTCCTTCTTTCCTCCCTCCCTTGTTCCCTCTCTCCCTCCCTCCCTTCCTTGTTCCCAACCTTCCTTCCTTCCTCTCTTGGTTTCCATCTTCCTCCCTCCCTCCCTTGGTCCCTGCCTTCCTTCCTGCTGGTGGGGTTTCAAGGGGTCAGTGGGTGGGGCTTATGGGTCAATGGGTGGGGCTTGCAGTGGGGTGGCAGGGTCGGGGAGCAACCAGCCCCCGACACATTCTCAGCCACCAAATCTGGCCCTCCTTACAAAAAGTTTGGCCACCCCATCTTAAGTCTTTCATGTTGTGTGCCCCGACCAGTTTCTGATTGCTTTCCAAGGAAATTGTTCCTTCTGGAGAACTTTTTTTTATTTTTTATTTTTTATTTTTTATTTTTTTGGATTTTAACAGTGGCTTTAGAGCCAGAGTTTGGGAGTTCAATTCTCCGCTGTGCCTCCTTGACAGGGCATCGCCTCAGTCATCCAGAGGGTCGCTTCCAGCTGTGCCATTCAAAAGTTATATTATATATGGTTTTTGAAATACACACTAAAAACAAGGCAACCTCTTCAAAAACTCCTGCCTGTGCTGACACTGTTTTCTTTTTTTTTTAGAGCACCCAGTCAACTTTTTTTTTAAAAAATAGCATTGCAACCTGCGAGTTATAACAAACCTTGCCTCATTTAAATATTTCAAATATTTTAGAACCATTTTTTCTCCTGTAACAGCCAGAACTTGACCAAAGAAACACGGCTGATTTATTCTGTGCTGTTAAGAATGATGTGCTAGGGTTTGTATTTCCCTCTGTGTGTTTCTTTGTGCAGTTCTAATATAACAGTGTCCTCCTTGTTCTTCTCCCGCACAATTCAGTGTAGTTAATATCACCTTCGACTCAGATCCTTTTCATGCAGAACAAAACAAATTCCTGTAAACCCCTGGTGGCATGAACCTATATACTGGCTTTTGAAACCGTGAGGGGGAAGAAGGCTCGAATCAGTGACAGAGAGCTTTTGCGAGGAACCAAAGGCCTGACGTACCCCGATTTAGTGATACCCCCCTCCCTTTTATTTAAATTCCCTTCGCTATCCTGCCTTCAGAAATATAAAAGCTGCCGCTTTCAACAGCTCCTCATCCGACTCTAATCTTGATTTTGGCAAGAGTGCTGGGAGGGCAGCACCGAAAGCTATATTGGTGGGCTGAAACTTGAGAAAAGTGTTCCCTCCATCAAAGGGTAGCCTATCGCTGAAATGACCGCAATGAGCGAGATGGAGTGACAATAATGGGACAGCTAGGCCAAGGTTACCAGCTAATTTACCTGTCTGATCTCATTTGAAGGAGTTTAGGTTTCGTTTCATTACACAAGAGTACAGAGAGAGAGAGAGAGAGTTTTAAAGAGGCAAACTAGAATTTTTTAAAAAAATACTCCCATTTATCTGCAAATCAGCCCCCAGTGAGTGCTCCCCGCAAAGAGGAGAGGCTGGTTTAATCGGTGGCTTTTGTGTTTCTCGCAAATGGGCTACATGTTTGAAAATGGGGTCATCCCAGCACATCCCTCTCAGAGGAAAAGACCAGAGGTATTTTTCTATTGATGCAGCGATTCTTGATGTCTTTCCTCCCAGCCAAAAAAAAGAAAAGAAAAGAAAAGAAAGAGCTCAGGCAACAAGAACGGAATTTACCACCTGGCTTCCACATTCTCTCAATGGTCCTTTTTATTTTCAATGAAACACCTGCTGAAGGAGCCCTCTGGTTCCAAAGCAAACTCAAGGGCGTCTGATCCTTGGATGGCAGCCCTTTCTATTGGGGGGGGGGTGTCCCTATTTCGGTCTTTGAATACCAAGGATATCGAAGGCGGGTTCTGGCAGAATAGCAAAACCCTGGTAATGCTGAGAGAGGGATTCTGGGAGTTGTGAACAGTCCTAACCAGTTCCTGAATGTCGTTACGAGGTGCAGGCCTAACATCAGCATCAAGTCCTCCATGTCCCATGGATTCAAATAGGCCATCTCATGTAGCAAGTTACCAGAGTAAAATTATATCTGTGAACATTCTCAGGGGTCAGGGAAGCAATTCATTATGTGTGTTGAAAACCCCTCACTCAACAGGTGTGTGTGTAGGGGGTGGTGGTTTAGGCTCATCTGTCTGCCACTTATGCCGCCCTTTCATCGATCCCCAGACAAATCAGAACCACTTCACATCTCCACCAGAAGAGCCGTGGTTAATGGGTATTGGAAAGGGTTACATAGGTGGGACTTTCACACACGCCAGGCCATTGTCCATCTAACAAGCCTATTCAGCCACTGTCCATCAAACAAGCCTATTCAGGCCCCTGTCTACGTGAAAGCCTATTCAGACCAGGGTGGTGTGAAACCATAACTATAAATTGGAGGCCTCTCACCAACTCTCCTTAAAGTGATGAAGCTACTTGAATGAGTAGTGAAACACTTCCACCTCGCAAGAAAAGAAGTCCAGTTGCCAAGACTCAACATCCAGAAACAGTAAAATTAGTCGCAATCAGAGTAAGCCCATTTGAATCAATGGAACTTGGAAAGGACTGGACTCATTGAAGCCCCACTGGTTCAAAGGGACTACTTTTAGTGTGACTTATTATGCAACAAGGTTTCAGCTAATAAAGGTGCAATCAGACAGGCATTTAGCCCTCAATTGGGATCACAGGTGGGTTGGTTCCTTTTGACAGTGATCACATGATGTAATTGCCGGAGCAAACCAAATTATCCCCAGGGTGATTCTATCTGCACTTTTCTGCCCCCTGTCAGGGCCTTTCACCTTTTTGATGTTAGTAGGATCACTCAGGTTTGGCAAAGGTGAGCTTTTCTTTAATCTGCCAGCATTGTGAAGTGGCTTAAGAAAAGAGCCAGTTCAGGACACTGGCAAATTAAAGACTTCCTCTGCTCCATGGAGGGACTGAGGAAGTGAAAAAAGAAATTTAAGGTGTGTAATGCAGCAGTGAATACACACTGTACCACTTTAAAGACTAATGGAAAGTAAATGTATATTTTGACAGCAGGCTGTGCTGCCCTAAATAAGACTGAATAACTCTATGTTAAAAACACTGCAGTTACCTTTTAAGGAGATGGTGCTCATAAGTCCCCCAACTAGCAATGCTACCAAAATAGAATTACTTGTGTGCAAGCACACATTTGTTGCAAATGAAGTGAGCAGAGACAACCTAAATTGTGTTAATGATTTCTGAACTTGGAAGGAAACTCGATAGGTATAATAGGTATAATGTTGGCTAAAGCTCAGACACTGGGGTCGTAGGTCACTCAGGGCAAACGTGACTGGCCTTGTTTGTTTCATGGCATTTTCTTGAGTTGTTTCACAATGTGGATGTTAGGCAGTGAGAAGCCACATTGCTTAGCAACTTCTAACACACAAAGATGAAGCCATCTCAAAATAATGTTTGGCTTAATTGGAAACATGTCAGAAAAAGCAACGAAGAACATACAAGGCAAAGAGAGCAAAATTCTTTCTTTTCTACAAGGTACTTGCTAAATTGAAGGGGCACCTGTTGATCAGAGACGATCTCAGCTTTGCCTAGTTTAGCTAAATAATTTGTCATCAAACTTAATGCCTGAAAGAGTCTGGTGATGCAGTGGTTAAACAGCTGCATTGCAGCTAAAACTGCACTCACAACCTGGGGTTCAATCTCAGGTAGCTGGCTCATGGTTGACTCAGCCTTTTATCCTTCCAAAGTTGGTAAAATGAGTACCCAGCTTTCTGGGGGTGGGGGTGGGGGTGGGGGTGGCAATATGTAGCCTGCATAATTAAAATGCAAACCACCCAGAGAGTTCTTGAAGCGCTATGGAATGGTATATAAGCAGAAACTTTTTTTATTCCTTTTGAAAGCCTGCAGTGGGAAATTATGATAGATCTGTTATCAGTGTAGAAGCTGGTGATTGGAACCATCCAATAAAGGGCTGGTGAAACACTGACAACAAGGATGGCTGCAACCTCTCTTTACTTCCAGCCCTGGTGATACAACATTAATGCCCACCCAACACTCCTGCTAAGCTCCTGCGTGTGGCATGGAGAAAAGGGGACCATCTTGTATTTTGCTTCAGGCAGAAAAATGTCTTTGGCCAGACCTACATGGGAATGTCAGTGTGTGTCTTTAAGTGAGTTCACAAAGGACTGGTGGGGAGCCGTTGGCCTTCCAGATGAGTTTTGACCCATAGCTCCAATCAGCCCCACCTATTATAGTAAGGTGTTACAGGATTATGGGGGTTGTAGAAAGCCAAAGCTCCATAGCTTCCCCACTTCTAACTTACAGTATGGCTGACAAGTACAGTAGGACCCTGGTATCCATTGGGGATTGGTTCCAGGCCTTCCCATGGATAATGAAAACCATGGATAAAAGAGAACGCCAAAATAACCCCAACTCTGCTGCTTTGTGACAGTAGCTTGCTTTGCAGCTGCTGAAATATCAATTTAATTTTTTCGTATGCTGACCATGGATAACTGAATCACTGGATGATGAATCAGTGGATATGAGGACCCTACTGTATGATTAATAGCAATGGAATGTGCCACCATTCAGGGAAACTCATCTTCCATTACAGAGGTTTTTCTCGGTGATAAGCTTTTGAAGAATCCCAGGGTTTGCTGTAGTACAGTACACAAACCATTGTCATCAGATATCACAGCAGTGCATGAACAGAACAAATTTTTGCTTTTGTTGTTTTTGTTGCAGTTTTGAATTTCTGGTTAAAATTCCTTCTGCTACCACAGCAGCAGTACAGAGATGCACAGACGGAAAAAGCCTCCCTTTCTCATGAACCAGCACTTACAACCTCAGTCGGGAGCGGAGCGCGGCCGGAAGGGGGCCACCTCTCACCCGTGATGCACTGCACGTTCGTGGGGAACCCGGTGCTAAATCATTCGTAGACGACCTGATTCTGGATCAGGGTTTCATACATAGCAGAGCAGCTCCCTCGCTGCGATCTATTGAAAGTCAGCCCTCGACACTCACTCTGGCCGTCACTTCACGAACCTCTCGCTGCGCGGCGAGCCGTGATTTCTGCACGAATCGATCGGTGTTGTCCGCACGATCCTCCATTTTGCATGCGGCGCCACCCCGACCACGCCCCGACCCCGCCCCTTAACCGTGCTCCAAGCGGGGCGAGAGATTCCCCTGCCGGAGGCCGGGAATCTCCCTCGCTTCGCATCCCGCTTCGCATCCAAATTCGCGTGTGGCCACTGATTGTTTTTAAATATTTTTTTTTCCACTTACTATTCCTCCGAAATATCGATGCATCGATATTTCGGGTTACCCGTTCTTTCGATCCTGATTTCTGCGCTTGCAATATGCATGTGTTTGCGGTTGTTTATAGGGGTGAACATGTATCCCGCTGTCTCATGTCTGTTCTTTTTACAGAAATCAACAAACGCCAGGTGTCACTGTTTTCCCCTGCCTTCCCCCCCTTCTTTTCCTGATTTACTTCGGCGGCCAAGTGGTGGCGTTTGTGTTACACCAGAGATGCTACTTTACTTTCTGGTGGCTACTCGTTGGTTTTCCTTTTTTTGCATTTTGTACCGGATGTCACCTGCACGCCATTGATTCCGCCGGTTTTATGAGTGCGGGGTGATTACCCTATCCCAACATGTGCATTTCACCCTTCCAGAAACAGTTTTTTAAACTCTAACCCTTTGCGCTTCGAATACTATTCTCTTCCGTAACGACTGAGGCTCATGCGGGCTCAGACTGTGCCTCTGAGCGTGCCCAGAGTTTAAAACGCATCTCCTTTTTTAGAACCCATTGCGAGTGACTGAAAAGTTTCACAGCCTCTGGGCATGGCCAGAGTGTAAAAAAAAAAAAAGCATTCTGTAAGACTCCATTTCGAGATACCGCGGTGATTCCCCCCCCCCCCAAATCCCCATTAGCACACAGAGCAATCCTCCCGCGAAACCGTCTTCCCGGCTCCAGACTGTGCCGCTGAGCGTGCCCAGAGTTTAAAACGCATCTCCTTTTTCAGAACCCACGGGTGACTGCTGTTTAGGGAGCGCATTTGACTTCTTTCATGCCCTGGGGAGGTAATTCCTTCTAGCGGATAAGATGAAAAAGGTCCGTAGGGCGCGAGGGTAGACCACGGGGGGCCCTCTCCCTTGGATTTCTTCAACCCTGAAAATCTTTCACCGCTGTACGCTACTGTGTCTCTGAGCATACCCAGACTGCAAAATAAAGTTCATTATTCCCGGCTCCAATTTTAAAGACTGCTGTGTTATCCCCCCCCCAATTTAACCACCCCCCCCACACACACCACACAGAAAACTCATCCGTGGGTCTGACAGTTGTGCGCCGTTGCATCGAAGCCCTGACATCATTTACTACTTCAAGTTAGGGGTGATGTGTTCGCGGGCGTAATGCGGGAACACATTTCACCCCTCGTTTGGGTTTATATCGCCCTTATACACTTTCTCCGCTGAAAAGCTACACAGCCTCTGGGCATGGCCAGAGTGTAAAACAAAAAACATTCGTCCAGACTCCATTCCGAGCGACCGCGGTGATTCCTCCCCCCACCCCAAATCCCCATCAGCACACAGAGCAATCCTCCCGCGAAACCGTCTTCCCGGCTCCAGACTGTGCCTCTGAGCGTGCCCAGAGTTTAAAACGCATCTCCTTTTTCAGAACCCACGGGTGACTGCTGTTTAGGGAGCGCATTTGACTTCTTTCATGCCCTGGGGGGGTAATTCCTTCTAGCGGATAAGATGAAAAAGGTCCGTAGGGCGCGAGGGTAGACCACGGGGGGCCCTCTCCCTTGGATTTCTTTAACCCTCAAAATCTTTCACCGCTGTACGCTACTGTGTCTCTGAGCATACCCAGACTGCAAAATAAAGTTCATTATTCCCGGCTCCAATTTTAAAGACTGCTGTGTTACCCCCCCCCATTTAACCACCCCCCCACACACACACCACACAGAAAACTCATCCGTGGGTCTGACAGTTGTGCGCCGTTGCATCGAAGCCCTGACATCATTTACTACTTCAAGTTAGGGGTGATGTGTTCGCGGGCGTAATGCGGGAACACATTTCACCCCTCGTTTGGGTTTATATCGCCCTTATACGCTTTCTCCGCTGAGAAGCTACACAGCCTCTGGGCATGGCCAGAGTGTAAAACAAAAAACATTCTTCCAGACTCCATTTCGAGAGACCGCGGTGATTCCTCCCCCCCCCAAATCCCCATTAGCACACAGAGCAATCCTCCCGCGAAACCGTCTTCCCGGCTCCAGACTGTGCCTCTGAGCGTGCCCAGAGTTTAAAACGCATCTCCTTTTTCAGAACCCACGGGTGACTGCTGTTTAGGGAGCGCATTTGACTTCTTTCATGCCCTGGGGGGGTAATTCCTTCTAGCGGATAAGATGAAAAAGGTCCGTAGGGCGCGAGGGTAGACCACGGGGGGCCCTCTCCCTTGGATTTCTTTAACCCTCAAAATCTTTCACCGCTGTACGCTACTGTGTCTCTGAGCATACCCAGACTGCAAAATAAAGTTCATTATTCCCGGCTCCAATTTTAAAGACTGCTGTGTTACCCCCCCCATTTAACCACCCCCCCACACACACACACCACACAGAAAACTCATCCGTGGGTCTGACAGTTGTGCGCCGTTGCATCGAAGCCCTGACATCATTTACTACTTCAAGTTAGGGGTGATGTGTTCGCGGGCGTAATGCGGGAACACATTTCACCCCTCGTTTGGGTTTATATCGCCCTTATACGCTTTCTCCGCTGGGAAGCTACACAGCCTCTGGGCATGGCCAGAGTGTAAAACAAAAAACATTCTTCCAGACTCCATTTCGAGAGACCGCGGTGATTCCTCCCCCCCCCTCCAAATCCCCATCAGCACACAGAGCAATCCTCCTGCGAAACCGTCTTCCCGGCTCCAGGCTGACTGACTGCTGCGACCCCCCCCCTTAACCCCCCACACAGCTCAGACTGGTCCTCCCTCCCGTGAAAAGAAGTATGACAGTTTTGAAATGTGATTGCAGTACCAGACGGACCGACTGGGGTTTATATGTGAAAGCATCCGTTGTGCCCCTGCCACAAAACCAAAAGTACAGGTCATAGCGGTTGATTTTAGTTGCACGTTTGCATTTTTCATCAGAGATTGCCACGAAGTAACCACCCCGCCGATAATGCATGGATATGGAAATGAAAAAACTAGTGGCGTCTGAAACCCTGTATTTTCAAAAGTCTTCTCAAACCCAGGACGCACCACAGGTATCTGGGGGGGGGGGGGGGAAGAATTACCTTACACACTGTAACGGGTTCCCAGGATAACACTTTATGTCACTTAAGGTACAGATCGCCAAAAGGTTATCTACGTGGTTTTAAGAAATGTCCTAAAGAAATCTACTGGGAGATTGCATAAACTAACAACTTGCTGGATCCCAGTATTGCAAGTGGTACGTTCCCATTCTGCTGCTAAGGGTCAGCAGCGCTGACTGAACTTCTGAACCCTTGTTAGCCATCGGGACTGCTGGAGACGGCAGGTGCTGGGCTTCGTGGAGCCAGACCATCTTCAGCTCCGCCCACTGACCTTTCCAACACAATGGCTCAATTAGAACTGCAGGGCTAGGAAAATGTTTCCATTGTAAGCCTTCAGCAACTGCAGGACGCCTCAAACTGAAGATATCATTTGCTACTTATTATCAGTTTTGTTCTTAAAATAAACGAAACAAAGAAATGCATTGAATAGAATGTATTTATTCCTTGCAAACCATCATATGCACCTTAGATACAGAGTTCTTTCCAGTGGTTCACCAGAAATACTCTGCTTCATTGAGTATGATACCGTGGCCAACAGTCTCCAAGGCTCCTGGTACCTGAACGGCACTTTTGACCCCTCCCCACTTGGTTGAAATTAGTTTCATTTTCCACAGGGCTGCTCGGAGACAGGGCTCTAGCACTTATAAAAACCCAGGACCACTTTTTAGAAAGGTGTGGAGAGGTAGTGCAGAGGAGGCTTGTCTTAAGGATTGTTTTCTTTCGAGTTTGTTAAATTAGGATTAAAAGATCGTTGGAGGAAGATGGAACGTGGTGGTAGGGGCCGATACTGGACGGAGGCAGAGGTCACGGCTTTATTGGACATATTGATTCAACACAGGCTTGGTCCTGTGTTGTTTCATATGCTTCCTAGAAGAAATGAACCTGCCTTTAGGCTTGCGTCTAGAGAGCTAGCCAGGCTGAACTACCACAGGACCTCAAAGCAAATTAGGTCTAAATTTAAAACTCTTAGGCAGAACTTTAATAGGTGCTTGTACTATTTTGGGGAACAAGCTGAAGAAAGACAACAAGCTGCCTACTGGAACCAGTTACTCCAGTTATGGATTATGGCAGACCGCCCAGACCCTGCTCATCTTTTTCCTGCTGGTGAGTAAAATCGGGGATTGTTATTAAAATGGTAGATAATAAAATAGGCTGCAATGTGATCTGCAGATTGGAAGCCAGGGAGGGTCCTGGCAATGTCTCTCTTAGATCTGCTTTAATCATGCGGCCTGAAGAGACTGATTCGGACAGAAATGATGGCATGTCGCGAAGACTAGGTTTTGTATAATGCCAACCCATCAGCAGTTCTTTTATTCTGCCTACAGGAGCAGGCCCAGCAAGGCGTGTAGGCCACAGGGGGGGTCGACCACGTCAGCAGCAGGAGCCAGAACAGCGTGGAGACCAGGAGCCACAGCCTAGGGAGGACCAACAGCAAGACAACGAAAGGGGGGAAGCCGGAAATGATCTCCAGGCCGATGAAGGAGGTGAAGGTGAGAAGCAGGGGGTGCTCTTTGAGTGACCATTTAAGCGATATCGGTTTATAAAAAACCCATTCTGGGAACAATTCAAAAATTTAAATTACCTCTCCATCCCAATAGAAATTGTACCAGAACAACCTGTGGACATTATGAGGGAAGCGGTGCCCAGAGGGGAGATGGAGCAATGGATTGCTATTTTGCAGGAAGTTGTAGCCAGAGGTATATTTTCACAGTACTTAAAACTATCAACAACAAACCCCTTGCCCCTTGTTAGTAGACAACGATGCCCTTAATTTCAGTTGTACCTTTGCAGTATTGACACTGCAAAGTAAATATATAATCGCTCAGTAACTACGTCAGGACTCTGCTGTTACTAAAATCGATTAGATGAACAAATCAAACAAAAAAAACCCGTCACGATCTCAAACATGATTGTATGTTGCATTTGATTTCTTGCAGTTGGGGTACTGGAACAACATGTCCTGCCTGCTGAAGGGGCGCGCCCACCACAGAGAAGGAGGCGGAGGAGGAAAAACAATTCTGGTTAAATACTGATTAAGCTGCAGTTCTGCAGGGTTTATTCTTTTTCTGTTAAACAGGGAAAAGTTATCTCAGTTCTTGTAATTAAGTTTTTTTGCACTGAGTGTAAATCTGAGTTGAAGATTTTACACATTTACTACTTCTGCTCTAAGAGCAGCATAGGTATGTTTACACTAAGGCATTTACATCTATATATATGCGTATATACGTAGAAAGTTGGGTTTTCCTGAAACCTTATCCTTGCTTTACAACACTATTGGTTATTAGATAACTATTGTTGGGATGCTGGATATTACACTTCAACAGCAGAGAGCAGTTGCCAATCTGTGTTGAACAATCTATGTTCTATGTAATGCTCAATGAGCTGTTTTATTTTTTTCATGGAAATAATAACCATGTTATTTATAGTGGGGGGACCATAGAACCGTGCAGTAACTGACTTACAAAAAACAGGTCTCAAAAACTCATCTCTGTTTGGTTTTTTTTTTTAAAATACTTAGCCTCTTATTAATAGTTCCTTGGTGGGCTCATACTGTAAATAAAAAGGTGCACTTTTAAAAACATTTAGTTTATACTCTCAAACTATTGCTCTTCCCACCATAAAAAGTTGATTATAATCTTCTGATACTGCTAAACGTTAATATTTCTTGCATTTGCAACTAATCTTTTAAAAAACTTAATGTAAGGCCAACCTCATTCGCTTTTCACTAAAATCCAACAGTGATAGTCCATGTCTCCTTGTAACAGTGTTGTTGACAACATGAAAACAAATACTTCCTCTGAGTTGCACAACGATCGTACAGTAATTAAAAATGTATCTTCTAAAAGGTTTGGGCAAGAACATTAAAACAAACATTACCTTTTGTATTGCAATAAAGTACTGTAGTGGTTAAAAATGTCTATTCTTAAAAGTGTACTTATTAACCTTAAAACATAAATTAACTTTGCATTGCCTAATACCAATTTGCACTAAAAAACTTGTATTAATGATACCTGTCTTCCTAACATTTAATGTTAACTCAAAAGAACAACAACAACCCATGTGCAACTAATTGTTTACAGTAATACCTTATAACCTATGAAAAAAATTTGTAAGTGTTTTTAAGAACAATAAACCTGTCTAAACCTAACTTGTATGCCCCCAACGACTCTTTCTGTGCATTCTTAATGTGTTTGGTGTTTTGCAGCAAGTGGTGCAAGAACACTATATCAATTAAAGCATTACAGTGTAACAAACGTTAGAAATTGAGTGCATATGGTGTGTACTATTTTTTGTTCGGATACATGTGTATGAGCTTAATACAAAATGAACAACGGCAGTGCACAAAAGGCTAGAAAAGGTTTGTAATGGCGCAGCTAGGCCAACATCCAAAAAAGGGAATTGCCAGTCAGGTACCTATGGGGAAAAAAAAATTTTTTTCATTCTTCTCCTTTTCTGAGGCGTTCTCAAAAAGGACTGAGAATCATCTAGTGATTCTTCGTTTTTCACAATCAGGTAAGGGGAACGGTCATTCTCGCTTTGGCCCAAAATGACCTGGCCTGTTGTTTTTTGTTTCTTTTTTTCTGGAATCCTCACTGGCCCTTTGGCATTCCTGCCGACATTCTGAGCAAGCAAACGCCCAGTGGCATCGCGCACATTCCCCTTTGCTGTGCTCCGTCCACTAAGTAGTGATACCCCACCCCTCCCATCACTGTGTCCTCACAACTGTTACTGTATCACAGGGTTCTAATATCACCTTCTGAGTCGCTAACCCCCTCAATGGGACCTAGAGTGTTGCCCCCCGGACTTAGACAAACTAGAGGTTTGCGTATGGTCTGCACGTTACTGGTCTTGCTAACCCTTTTCCGTTTGAACCCCCTGATGGTGTTCAGTGAGATAATCTGTAAGCCTCTGGAGGAGTGTTCGCAAAACCCCAAGGCTGTTAATTATCTCCTTCTGGAAAATATGTCCTCCTCGCCTCTTTTCCATTTTAACCTCCTTTCGTTGGTCAGATTCCCTTTTCCCACTCCACAAATCCAGATAAGGTGTTATCCAGCCTCGCAGCTGCTGTGGTTCTTTGTTTTCCGTTTCCGGTTAAGGCCAGTCTTGTTGCAGGATCAAGAGTTCCTCATAGTTTGTTGTTTTATATGTCCTGAGGTAGGGAAAAAAAAAAAAGGAAGATCATTTTGTAAATTTTAAAGAAAGGCTAGTTTAGCTGTAGCACAGGCACAAAAATTTTGTTAAGAGTGTATTTTAGGTCGGAACGTTTCCACGGTGAAAAATTCAAGGAACATACTTTTTGAAAAAGGTCTCTATATATTATTCATTACACACATAATCTCACTAAGAGGTAAAGGGTGGCCAAAAAAGGGTATTAGGTGGTATTAATTAAATGTTCCCAAGTTCAGATTACAGACCGCAAAAGTTTTTATTTAGGACCAAACCCAAGAAAACCCCGTTACACCCATAGTAAAAGCCAAAAAAAAAACTATCTAAAAATTACTGACTGTTTTTTGAGGCCCCTTTCTGCAACGTGGGAGGTGTGCTCTGTGAAGACGAAACCCCGACGTGGAGGGCTCGATCCATCAGTCGATTGAGTATTAGAAAAAGAAATAATTAATTTTTTAGCAAATTAATATTGGCTTTTTTCGCTTTCCCGCCTATGAACCCTGCCCCGCGTGGTGCTGGTACTCAAGCAGTACCTCAGCTATATATGTTATTGAGTCGGTTTCCGAATTTTAGTCCACTGGAAAGTTCTACCAAACACTGAAGTTTCCGAGGGCCCAAACTATGGTTATCGTAGTCTGCGTCCTCGAAAAGAATCAACGTGGGGGCATTTTCTCTAACGCCCCGCATCGCCTCCATTGCTATCATGGGAAGAGGTGCAAAAGGAAGAGAACGAATTGGTTAATGTTCTCCACATGGCAGGTTCACATACAGCAAGATGAATGCTTTGGGTTTGTCCTCAATTGATTACGATTTTCCGTTTTTTTTTTCAATCTTGAAAGTGATTGGTTATCTTCTGTTGGCAGCCCCACTCCCCCCCCATCCTTCCTTGTGTAACGGGGAATGTTTGTATTGGTCAGTTGAACGCTGGGAAACGTTGGAGTTTTATTGAAAGTAGTACTCCCTGTTCTTTTCTTATTCCCACACATTTTATCTTAATTTAAAATGCTGCTAAATAAAACAACCCAAAAAACACACCACTCAAAACCACAATGGTGTTGATTTCTACCTAAGAAAAACAATTTTTTTTCACCTTTTTTCTGGGACACTGGCAAGCTACAACAATAGTACCTGCGAAAAAAACAACTCATTTTCGAAAATAAAATAGCAGGTATGTAAAGGAAACCCAAAGTGATGATTTCCGTATTAAAGGTCAGCCGCACGTTTCGATGGTTTCTGTCAATTTTTTGTAACTAATTGTTAAAAATATGTGTCCTCAGACGACACACATGTTTTGACTCGCAGAAAGCTCCCAGTGAGCATAATAAATAATTTTTTTTACAGGGAGTTCTATAATTCGATAAGTTGATGTTTTCCTTGAGGCTAAAAGAGAAAATTTTTTTAAAGGGATCGAGGGTTTTCTTTAGAGTAATAATTGGTGTTACTGAAACAATTAAAAATAATTTCCCTATGGAACCGCAACCGAACGGGTTTTTCCTGATTTCGGGGCAGCAATCGACGTTCGATGGTCCCAGAGAATTTTTAATATATATCTTTGTAAATGGGTGTCCTCACACGAACCCATTCTTTGAATCAGATAAGCTAAGCCCCCAGTGTTCAGTAACTAGATTGTTTTTGAAGCAGACCTATCCTCGAAAGTTCGATTTTTTCCCTGGAAGTTAAAAGATATAATTTTTTTACAGGGGCTATCCTCTAACCCCAACATTTTTGTACAGATTATCACGTCCTACTGTTTTATTTGATAAACCCTTTTTTATTTGATAAACCTTTTCAATGGGCTACCATTCGACAGTTGATGGCTCCCTAGGTTTTAATTGTTATTTTAGAAACAATTTGTTCTCAAACGATAAACATGTTTTCCCCGGGGAAATTTTTATTAGTTCCGGTTTAAGACTAATCGTTTGCCTCGCTGCGGTAAACCACACGACGGTACATCGAAGCATGCAGGCTTCTTTGAATATACTAAAATGGCAGAGGTTAAAAATCACTGGCTGAAGAAAAAAATTTTTTGGTAATCCCCCGTGCCAGCAGAAGACTCACTTTGTTGGTCCGTAGAGGGTGGATTGATGTGTCGGTGCGGAAAATGTTTGCCATTCGTCTACCAAACAAATTTTGACCTCCGGGCGGATGTGTTGTTATGATCACTGCCTGTTGTAAAGCTTCCGTAGTGATTTTTTTTTGCCTGCATTCGGATGCAGAACGAGTAAAACCCAGTTTTCCTAGTTCCGTTGGATCACCCAAAATATCTCAATATTTCTTTTTAGTGAAGTTTAAAGCATATTTTATCTCTGCCTTCCCCATACCTTAATTAATGCTGAGGTTTCCTCATTCCCCAGATAAATTTCCTCCTTTTTTTTTGGTTTGTACTGGAGTTCCCTGATACTTTCCGATGTGTCTTCAGTTCCATTTTTTAAACTCCCCTGAAGTTTCAAGCAAAATGATCTAAAAGATGTTCCCGAATACTACCCGTAATGATTCCTCCCCCCCCCCCCCTTTGGGCCCAATCTGCTGAAGGGGAAAGGGTGCGGCAACCCATGAAAGGGAAAGTTGGTGGTAATGGGGTACCCCAAAATTCCAAGAGCTGTAAAGCACTGAGCGAATGTGTTGTTTTATACTGAATTTTTAGATAAAAATTGCACCCTGTGGCACCAGAGCACTGTCTGTTATAGATTATTTTTTTCTGATTTCTGAGTACCAATAAAAAAAGTTTTCCCCAGAGGGAAGGTTTCGTTTTAAAAAGATGTCTGTAAGGTTTTTTCCCTTTTCCCCCCCAAAAAAAAAACTGACTTTCGCATATCAAAGAAAGGGGAGAATACCAGGGTTTAATTGTTGGTTTTAAATCGCAAGGGGGCCCCTTTCTCGGCCCGTTTTTCACGCGCTGCATGAAGTTAAAAACCATTCTTATATCCCAAATCCGTAATCACCCAAATACTTCTCCATCAAACAAAAACTTTTACTGCCCCCCTGAATTTTTTAAATTTTAAAAAGAGGGTTTGCAAAGGGACAATTTTTGGTATAAAAAATGGTGTATCCCCTTTTTGTTAGGTATCGCTTGTGGGAGGAGCGCTTATAGTGATGTGAATTTCCCTTTGATCCCGTCAAGGGGGAACAGCTTGAAAAAACCAAAAGGAAAAAATTTGTTGCCCCGAAGGGGGGTTTTTAGTGCCCTTTATTAATCTGACTAACGGTTTACGGATCTCTTCCAAAGGAAAAAATATGAGTTTTAGGCCCCCTTTCTGAAAAGAATTTGCCCTTTTAGCCCTGCTGTTTTTTTTTTTTAAAGATTTATCTTTATCTGACTTTACTTCCGTGTGGACCCCTTTCGGCCCAACAGCAAACTGGGTAGTTGATGGAAAACGAGGCTGTTTTGGTTTTTCAGAGGTTTCAGAGGGGTTACAGATATATTGCTGTAGCCCCGTGGGGGATACCACGACTCATTACTTTTAAAGGGGTTTTTTTTCGGAATGTAAACAGTCTGCATGCCCCATTGGGGTTCTAGGGGAGTGATTTTTTTTTTTTGAAGCTTTAGTTCCCTGCTAAGGAACCCCCGTATAAAATGGGTTTTTTGGTCGGGGAAGCTTAAAGAAACTCAAAAAATAAAATTATGTGGTTAAAAATCCAAGTCTATCATGTGAGGAAATCAATGACAATGAAGCCTTGCGGATTCAGGGGTTTATTGTTTCGAAAGATTTAGGTTTTCTTTTTGGACAGGGAAAGAAAAAGCCGTACCCCTGCACCCAACACCAAATTTTCCCTTTGGGGCCCCCCTCTAAAGGTTGTCCCCGGGTTTAATGCAATCCGTGGCTGAAATCCCTTAAAGGGGTTGGGTTGAAAAAAATTGTCAACTATGAATATGTTTTTTCGTTAGGGTTAAGATTTGTGCTTTTGGTTTTCTACAAGAACTTAACATGGGTTTCAAATATCAGAAAAGGGATTCGGCTTCTGCCTTCCCGGGGGAGTTCCCCGATCTGTTCAGTCATATTTTTCCCCTGCAATCCGTGAATCGCCAGGGAACTTTTGCGTCCTCATCAGGAATTTTTTGCTTTTCCCGTTACAAATTTTTAATGTAATCACGGGCAGCAAAAATTGGTTGATGTTTTAAAAGTGGTTCTATTCTGACAGATAACGCCAAATTTCTTGCTTAAACGCCCAAATGCTTTTCTCGACGCAGCGTGATCATTAAAAATCTTTTGATGACGCTCCCTGTCATTTCTTGGTACAGGAAAGGTTCATCACCACTTACAAATGGATCCCCACCCCCAAAAATTTTTGGGTGGAATCGCCCCCTGCATATGGAACAATGGGTGCCGGGAATTAGGTCCCTTTCCATCTTACTGGAGGTAGAGCCCCCAAAAAAAACTAGTAGGTTCAAAAACCTGAATGTCCCGGTCAACATGGAAAAAAAAAAACCGTCTCCGTCGAAGAGCCTGCAGTAAAAAAGAAGGGGAAAACTTCCTTTAAATAAGCCGGCCCCCTGCATTTTGGCGGGGGTGGGAATGTGTGTTCCTCAATACATCCAATAGTTGCGGAAATCCGATATTTTAATTGATAGTCATTGTTAAATAAAAAAAAGAGAAACGTCATTGCCCCCTCAAATGAATAAAGTGCACAACATTAAGTAATCCTGGAAAGCAGTGGTGTTGTGATTGCAGGAAGAAATTTGGGACAGATTCCTAAAGGAACCTGCCCAAGCCCCTCAAAAGGTTTCCGGCGACCCCATCGCCCCAGGTTGGGGGGGAGACCCTAGCAAAATTGCGCTGGGTAATTGATTTTTTAAATTTCATTTGATTTCCCCTTACCCTAAATTTACGCTTTCTACCTGTTCTTGTTTTTTTGAAGCAAGAGCGCTTTCCAGATCTCCCCATCATGCCTTTAAATTGTTTATGCATCAAACATCTCCCCCCTCAACGTTTGTTCCCATACAAACATGCCCATAGAAGGGGTCCTGGCTGACCATGCCACCCGTTGGTGGGAGGGAAAAACCGTGACCAAATTGTGTGTGTGGGGGAAAAACAATTGTACTTGGAGCCCTTTTTTCCCCTCAGTTTGTGCAGCCAACTTTGTTCAGGGGGTTTTGTGGTGGAGAACGGTTCCCGTATGTACCCCTTTTCATCATTCCCGTTTTCTAGTTTCGGTAAAAAATTTACGAACTTAAAAAAGGATGCCAAATGTAACAGACGAACCCGCATTAAAAAACCACCCCTTCTGAATTCTGATGGCGAAACCCTTCCCTTTAGAAGGAGGTTCCATTGCCGGGGAAACCCCATGACTATACTTTCCACATAGAAATTCCTTTTTGGAATACCAGGGCGATGGTTTGTGCAAGAAGGGTGGCCAAAATACACGCCAAGCTACCGTTTTTTTGACTGGAACTGCGACCGCATTATGTGTCCCCCCTCGATATGGCAGCTTGTCGGCGACCCCAAAAAGTGTTTCCTTGTATTCGGGTTCCCAACCATTGTCTGTGCCCAAGCTTAAGAACCTGTCATTAAACCTGAGAACGCCCAAGGGGGCACCATAGTTTTGTCTAGGCGGGGGTTCTATCCATGGGGAAAGCCCTTATCAAAGTTTGCAACCAACCATAGTTTTTCCCAAACAAATGCCTGGTCGAAGTAACGTTTTCGCTACGAAGCATAATAGCTATACCGTCTATCAACTTACAGTAACTGCGCGCAGTGCAACAAAATAGGGGCCGTTTGAATTTCTTTTGCCGGATAAAACGCGGGGGCCATGATAGCATGAAAATTGTTTTAAGGAGGGGAATTCCCTGACATGCTTAGGGATTTAGGGAAAGGGGGAAAAACGAATGTCCCTTTGGGGGAGCCTGGGTCAACAAAAATATGTTTGTGCGGTCCACCAGTGCCCATGACGGGGGGAAAGATTTTTTTTACGCCCAAAGGGCGGACCAAACAAATTTTTAACTAAAAACAATGTTATACAAAAATTTTGGCTCTGCAAAATCAGGCGGGTTGATGCATGTACGCGTGGTTTTTTTTTTTTTTTTTTAAATTTTAAAAAAAAACCGGGGCATTTTTAAAAGCTTCTCAATGGAAGGGAGAAGTGAAGCAGTATGGATTGACCCTAAAACATCGCCCGGGGGAGGCACGAAAATAGGGGGGGGGGGGGAAGGAGACCCGTTTACCCCACTGCGCCTTCGGATTCACAGTGAAGGGAATCACGCTGCGAAGGAATACTTGGAAGTGACGGCCCTCTGAACATAAGTAGCAAAAAAAAAACATTTAATTTTTTACAATTGTGAACGCATAGCAAAATATTAGCTTTCAAAGACCAAAAGGGGGGGGGGGGGAGAACGTCAACAGAGAGGGGGGTTTGTTTAAAAGACAGTCACCCCAGAAAAGTCCCCCCCCCACATCACTCGAAAACGGGGAGTAGTTTTCCCCAAAGCGGGATGCAAGGGGGGTAAAAACAACTAACTTTTAACCCCTTTGGGAAAAAGTGCCATAATGCAAAAAGGATTGGGGAGGGGGCCAACTCAAACCCTTGAATGCAGTGGGAATCTGAGCCCCCCTCCTCCTCTTTTCGTGCTTTTTTATGCTCAAAACAGCAGCCAAAAATGGGGGAAGGCAAAAGAAAAACAAAAGGAGGGGGGCGTGGGCCTTGAAATTGGAAAGGCAAATGTGGGGAACTAGCAGAAAGTGTAGAAGGATTCAGAAATTTTGGATTCTTTGGGTTCTTTGGGTTTAAA
>JAWVWN010006089.1:0-42452 GCA_037367305.1 Phrynocephalus vlangalii | reverse complement strand
CCCCCCATACTATACAAGTATCTCTGGGCGGTTTACAATTTTAATTACAGAGTGCAGGCTACACATTGCCCCCCCCAGCAAGCTGGGTACTCATTTTACCGACCTCGGAAGGATGGAAGGCTGAGTGAACCTTGAGCCTGCTACCGGGGATTGAACCCAGGTCGTGAGCACAGTTTTACTTGCAGTACAGGCATTTAACGTATTACAATAGGCTTCCAATGCATTCCTATGGGAAGCCTGCCCCAACAGAGCAAAGCAGGGGGAGAGCTTCTCCCCTTTGCTGAGGTGCCAGGAAACCCCCTCAGCGAGCTGTCAACATCAGCTGTGTGGCGGTGTTGAGCAGCTACCAGCTGCTTTGCTCCTGCCACCTGGTCTTGCTGCAGCCATTTGGCTGAAGCCAGACTGGAGGGCAGGAGTGAAGTGTTGCCCACCCTCCCCACTGCCATACAGCTAATTTTGACAGCTGGACAAGATGTTCTCAGCCAGGCAAGGGTTGGGCAGTTGGTGCCTGGCTCGAAAGGGGAGAGCGGAACAGGTTTTCAATGTGCTGCGACAATGAGGGTGCGGTACGAAATTCAAAACTTGCTCTGCTCTCCCGCTCTCAACTGGCTGCCCTTAAGGTTTGGTGGGGAGCAAAAGCAGGTAGCTGGTTATGAAGCCTTAAAGTGCAAGAAAGGCTTCATAGCCAGCCCCTCCGACTTTGCACCCTGTCAAACTGGGTGCGCTTAAGATTTGTCAACAGAAGCGGGTGGCTTGTTGTGAAGCCTTAAAGTGCAAAAAAAGTCTTCATAACCAGCTTTAAGACTACAAAACCTGCCACACGCTTTTGCTCTCCATCAAAATGTAAGGGCAGCCAGCGTGGCGGAGGGCAAATTCGGGTGGCTGGTTATGAAGCCTTTCTTGCGCTTTAAAGCTTCGCAACAAACCACCCACTTTTGCTCCCTGCCTAACCTCAAGGGCAGCCAGTGATGGGGAGCAAAGTCGGGTGGCTGGTTATGAAGCCTTTCTTGTGCTTGACCCATGCTCACAGACTCCCCCTTGAATGGTGCACCACATGAGTCCTTAACACCCAGATTCTGCCTGCTTCCACCATCAAAGGGACGAGCCAGTCCAGGAAACACAGCAGGGACAAGCCTCTCCCCCATGTATTTCCTTTGGCTTTGGAGCATCCTCCACCACTTCAATCAGCTCCTTTTTGGGTGCTCCAAAGCCAAAGGAAACACAGCAGGGGCGAGGCTTGTCTCCACTATGTTTCTTAGACTGACTTGTCCTCTTGATGGTCAAAGTAGGCTGGGTCTGTGAGCACAGGTCAAGCCTCCCCCTTGAATAGCACACCGTGTGGGTCTTTTACAACCAGACCCTGTTGTAAAAATACCATCACCTACCTTGCTCTAGAAATTATGCTTCTGTTGATGCAACCAAGAATCACATTGGCTTTGGAGGAGTCAAGATGGCGGCGACTAGCTCAGACGTTAGCAGAATGCAGCCCAGCTAGCGTCGAAGGTATTCCAAGTCCCTAGAGGGTGATTTCCACTTCAAGACCACCCGCTGGGAGCAGAAGATATCCCAGAACCGATCCGGGGCACCCAGGTGCGGTTCCCCCTCCCCGCGAGGGGTTGTAATCCCTGGGAATTCCCGTGCGGCTGAGACTCTGGAAGATCCGGACGGAGATCGAGCTGCGTCTACTCCCCCACTAATGTAAGTGGCTTCCCTCCATCAGATAGCCCTTTCAAAAATATGAGTCAAGCAAACTTACCGAAAAGAATCTACTCTCCTCTAATTACTTCTTCAGCCTAATCGTCATTATCTGCCTCTCGGAAAGGGCTGCAGTTTTCTCCACTTTCACTTTCTCTTCGTTAACGGCAGATTAACCCTAAAACATCCATCTTACCTCTGATAGGGTTTTCGGACTCTGTTGGCTTAAAAGTGGGTACAATACGCCATCTACTGGACTTCTCTATGTATGCAACTACACATACATCCCTTGAAAGTAGTAAGCCAACTGAGACTTTGTAATATCTCAGAGAAGAGGCAACTGATCTCTTTACCTCCACAATGAGCAGAACTCCACCCATACAAAAAAAGTCTGCTTCTATATCTCTGGCTCATCCAACGACCATGTCTCAGCAAACAAGTCAAAGCCAAATTTTAGATGCACTCAACCAATTAAATTTAACCCAGGCCAAACTCGTATCAGACCAAAGCATTGGGTTTTCCAATTTAAGAGCGGAAATGAAAGAGGGTTTTTCGAATGTGGATACTAAACTAGAAGCCTTCGGTGGACGTTTACAAGCCTTGGAAGATAATATGAACGTAACCGACTTCCGTCTAGAAGAAATCGAAGCCACAATGGAATCAACAAGCAGACTGGTCCTCACGCAGGAAATCGAAGCCTCCTCCAAAATTTTAAGGATCCAAAACCTCACTGTTGATAAAGATGAAAACCTCTACACTACAGTTGGAGAAAGCTTGGCAACTTTACTTGAGGCACCCGTTGAAGAATTCCTACGTGAGGTAGACGTGATCTACCGTCAACCTACAGCTTATACCAGAAGAAATAAACTACCTCCGGAGGTAATAGTCAAACTAGTCAGAAGATACACCCGAGATTGTATCCTCAAGGTTATCCGTGACAAAGAGGTGGAAATTAATAAATCCAAAGTGGCAATATTGAAAGACGTCCCTTGGGATGTCCGTCAACTGCGAAAAGAATATTCATTTCTCACTAAACTTTTGCTCAAGCATGACATAAGATACAAGTGGCTCTACCCTCAAGGTCTCTCTTTCCAATGGGAAGGGAAATTACAGAAAATTGAATCCCACCAGAAAGCTAGAAATTTTGCAAATAAAAACGCACGGAAGTTGGGCTACTCTCCCTCCTCCTCTTCACCGTCTTCTTCCGAAGGTGAGGATACAACCGATACTCAAACCACCACCAAAGATGACAACCGAGAAAATCAGACCTCCAAACAAGTGATCTCAAAGCAGGATCAAGATTCTCATGGCGCAGTGGGAGGTGCCAGGCCGAAACACTATCTCAGGCCAAAATCAGGGAAAAAGAAATATCGTTGGAAGTAAAATAAGATGGCCCAGAAAATTCTAACATGGATTGAACACCCCACAGAAGCGTCGGAAGACCTTTAATCTCCTCCAAAAACAACAGTGTTCAATCATCTGTTTACAGGAAACCCACATTTTGAGAAAGCATGAACAATATTTAATCCAAAATAAATTGGGGAATTTATTTTCCACATCAAACAAAGTAAAGAAGCAAAATGGGGTGGCACTATATATTAAACCAGAGCTCTTCCCAACCCTTCTGGAAAAAGACGAAGCAGGCAGATGGATCCTTGTCCAGGCAAATATCCAATCTAAAGAAACAATTATTGTTGGTATATACGCCCCCAATGATAACCATGGAAGACAAATCTTTTTTGAAAAATTGGCCAAGAAACTGTTACAATACGAAAACCATCAGTTAATAATATTGGGAGATTTCAACGCTGTACATACCCCATCTGTAGATAGGAAAACATCCAAAAGGGGAAAATCCAGGATTTCATCCTCTACACTGCCTAAATCATTTCTGGACATGTCCAACATCTTAGAACTTCAAGATATTTGGAGAAGGAAAAATCCACTAAAAGATGGTTTCACCTTCCATTCAAGACAATATGCCTCTTTCTCCCGTATAGATATGTGCTGGGCTACATCCGATCTTCTGCTAAATACAAGGGACATAGAAACTTTGCCCCGAACAATATCTGATCACAATGCCATTCTATGGACACTGAAATCTTCGGGTAAGCCCAGACACTGGAAAATCAACTCAGCCCTGTGGACGGATAAAGAATTTATCTTAGAGGCAGCCAAAGACTTGAACCTATATTTTGAAATGAACCTGAACAAGGGTACACCACTGAGAACTGTGTGGGATGCCTCAAAGCCTTATTTTAGAGGTTTTGTCATTCAATATATGGCAAGAAAGAATAAAGAGAGGAAAAAGCAATTTGAATCAATTCTCAATACGATGAAAAAGCTCGAAACGGATCTAACCCACGATCCCCGCAATGAGCAGCTGGACAAAGACTTGGCTTCTTGTAGGCATGAACTAAATCTGATTTTGACTGCTGATATAGCTCACAAAATCAAGTTGGCCAAACTGAATTTTGTGGAAAATGCAAACAAACCAGGCAGATGGTTAGCCTACAGGTTAAAAAAGGTACAATCTCAAAAACTCATATCATCGCTCAAAGATAAAAATGGGGAAAATCAGACAGCGCAGTTACAAATCCAAAAAATCATAGAGGCATACTACCAGAACTTATTTAAGCCAGAGACGATCGACCAAGATGCCATCTTTCATTATCTCGAACAAGCCAATTTCCCAAAACTTACTGAAGAACAGAGAGCCCAGACGAACGCTCCTATTACAATGATGGAAATAACAGAAGCTATCAATCACCAAAAAATGAACAGGGCTCCTGGGCCCGACTCAATACCGGCTCAATTTTACAAAAAATTCTCAGAGATAGTCTCTGGAAATATGAAAAACCTTTTTACATGCATTTTAGAAGGCGATTCCTGGAAATCATCACATACGACACTGATTCCCAAAGAAGGGAAACCAAAAGACTCGATACAGAACTACAGGCCAATTGCCCTTCTAAATGTGGATTATAAAATCTTTGCAACCATCTTGGCTAATAGATGGCGGACGATTCTACCCCCCTTGATATCGCATGATCAGTCTGGCTTTCTTCCGAAAAGGCATCTTCAATCCAACATCAGAACTTTCCTCAATGTGTTAGAATATTACGAATCCCATTCTGAGAAGCAAGTAGCTTTCGCTTTCATCGATGCTGAGAAAGCTTTTGATAATGTATCCTGGTCTCTACTTAAAACTCAGTTAGACTATCTACAATGTGGCCATAGAATGCTGCGAGCAATCGAACAAATCTATTCCACCCAAAACACCAGGATTATAGTCAATGGCCACCTTACAGACACAGTCAATATATATAAAGGTACCAGGCAAGGATGCCCCCTCTCCCCTCTCTTGTTTATATTAACTCTGGAGGTACTCCTACATGTTATAAGGAAAACCCCTGGTATTCAAGGCTTACAGAGCAAAGGAGAAGTTTATAAGGTACAAGCTTTTGCAGATGATTTGTTGGTAATTATGGAGAACCCCCAGACCTCCTCTTTAGAACTCTTGAAGTCTTTGGAGGCATACTCTAAAATCTCTGGATTAAAGGTAAACAAAGAAAAAACATTGCTGCTCACCAAAAATATGACCTCACCTATGGTCGAAAAACTGGTAAATCAATTGGGTTTTCAACATGTCAGTAAGGTAAAATATCTGGGTATTACTGTATCTAATCGTTGTAACTCTTTACTTAAAGATAACTATGTAAATGTTATAAAAACAATCAAAGCTGACCTCGAAACTTGGTCAAGACTCCAACTATCCTTAATGGGCAGAATTGCTGCAGTTAAAATGAATGTTTTACCTAAACTGCTTTTCCTATTTCAATCCTTGCCTATATTACCTAATTTTAAGATCATTACAGATCTGGAAAAAAGTATACGTATATTCATATGGCAAAAGAAAAAAGCAAGGATTAAAAATCTCTATCTACAGGATAGAACCAAAACTGGTGGCTTTGCCCTTCCTAATTTAGTATTATACTACAAGGCTGCTGCCATGACCTGGATTAAAGACTGGATTCTGATGACAAACAAAAGAATTTTGCAGCTTGAGAGTTATGGCCTAGACAAGGGCTGGCATTATTACATGTGGTACAAGGGCAACATACCTACTCTCTTCAAAAAACACTGGATAAGGAACGCCCTAGTTAGAATATGGTTATTGATTAAAAAACAATTCTACCCTAAAGCACCACTGTGGCTATCTCCGCTGGGAGCGACTTATAGCTCCCATATAAGTGAAACTCCAAAAGTTATAACTTATAGACACCTTCTGAATGTTGACCTTTCATTGAAACCATTAGGGAAATTAGTATCAGAAGGTTACAATTTAGACTGGTGGAAGTATCAACAAATATATTCACACTTCAAAGACCTCACCAAAGAGGGGGATTCACGACTCCTGATACTTCACTTGATAAAATACTTTCTTCTGGCGATGCTAAGCTGCTTAGTAAATTTTACACCATATTGTTAAATGAAAAAATGATTGATACACAGGTCAAAGACACTATGATAAGATGGGCAGAAAACTTTGGTTATCCTATTCATCTAAACAAATGGGACTCTCTGTGGAATACAGTTAAAATCTTTAAATCTATTTCTTTTAAGGAAAACTGTTATAAGATGTTCTATAGATGGCATCTTGCACCACACCGATTATCTAAGATGTATAATTGCTCACACAAATGTTGGAAATGTAAACATGACTGTGGTACTTTTTACCATATGTGGTGGACATGCAAAGAGGCAAAGGCATATTGGAAAATGGTAAAACTATTTTTAGAAAGATGTCTGAAAATTAAGATAGAGCTTAGACCAGAACTTTTCTTATTAAATATAGTAGATATAAATATTTCATATGATCAGAGATATGTACTTCACCATGTAATTGTTGCTGCAAGGATATTGTATGCGAAATTCTGGAAACAACCAAACGTGCCAACAGAGAAGAATATCCACGAAAAGATAAGAGAATGTATTGAAATCGATAGACTCTCCGGCTATTTAAAGGGAGACTATGATGAGATCTCTCGGAAAAGATGGCAAGAAGTAACAAACTTATTAGTATTGTGATAATATTTGGCAATTTATCAATATGTTATATTACTTTTCTTTTACTTTGCTTGACATATTCAATGTAAATTTTAAATTTTATCCCTCCCCTTTTTTCCTTTTCCCTTTTCCCCTCCTCAAAAACCCAATAAAATTATAAATAAAAAAAATAAAAAAAAAAGAATCACATTGGCTTTCTTGGCCACTGCATCACACTGCTGACTCATGTTCAATGTGTGGTCTGCCCAGACTCCCAGATCCCTTTCACAGGTACTATTCTCCAGCTAGGTGTCTCCCATCCTATAATCTATACAATACAGTTTTTCTGCCTAGATCAGCGGTAGAGATGGGCACGACTCAAAAAAATGGTGTTTCGTTTGTCGTTTAGGGGGTTCGTTTCGGTTCATTTTCGTTTTTCGTGAATTTTTTTGCAAAAAATTGTTTTCATTTCGTTTCGTTACATAACGAAACGAAAAAACGAAAATGAAAACAAAAATTGCTGTTTCGTTAGCATTCATTACAGTTCAATGTATTTGCCGCAACGAAAACGAAATGCACGACAAAATTTCTGTTGTTTTGTTTTGTTTTGTTTTATTTTGGAGACAAAATTCATTTTTCGTTTTGTTACGTAACGAAACGAAAAAATGAAAACGAAAATGAAAAATTGCTCGTTTCGTGCCCGTCTCTAATCAGCGGTTCTCGACCTGTGGGCTGCAACTCCTTTGGGGGTCCCATTTTTTTCTCCTTTTTGAACATGGCAGACAATACTTGCCTTCCTCCAATCGATGGGGACTTCCCCTGTTCTCCAAGAATTCTCAAAGATCATTGCCAATGGTTCTGAAATTACCTGCTCTTTTAATATCTGGATAATTAAACTCATTTAGGGTTTCCCGGTATTCTTGTACTACCTTCCTTACCTATTCTATGCTGCAATTTCCACCCTACCTCTTTTACTCTTTGACCCAACTGAACTCTTTTTTCCTTTCTGGAGAAAGCAGAGGCAAATAAGGTGTTAAGTAGTTCTGCCTTTTCCCTGTTTCCTGATAGTAACTGGCTATCATCACCATGCAGAGGCTCTATTTCCTTATTTTTCCTTTTGCTAGGTAGATAATGTTAAAAAAAACTTTTTTTTACTATATCTAATCTCTCTGGCAAGTCTAAGTTCATTCTGTGCTTTTGCTTTTATTACCACCCCCCTGCATACACTGGCTATTTGCTTATGTTCCTCTTTGGTGCAGTCCCCATTTTTCCATTTCCTGTACATGGTTTTTTAATATTTAGCTGACTTGAAAGTTCTTCCACTGTGATTTCTTTAGACACCTCCCATTTTTTCTTCTTGTTGGAGCCATTTTAGATTGTGCCATTAATATCTCACTTATAAGGAATTCCCATTCATCTTCGACTCCCTTCTCTTTCAGTGCCACGGTCCATGGAATTATAGCCAATAATTCCGTAGGTTTACAAAAATGGCTTTCTTAAAGTCCAGGATGTTTGTCTGGCTATACTTGGCTTCTCCTTCTCACTGTATAACAAATTCCAAAAGAGCATGGCCACCTCTACCTAAAGATCTCACCACTTTGACCCCATTTACAAGGTCCTCCCAACTGGTTAAGATCAGATCTAAAAAAAGCTGTACCTTTTGTTGCCTCCTCCACCTTCTGGACCATGAAACTCTCTGCAAGCCATTAAGGAATATCTATGGAAAGCACACTGGCAGAATATCTGTGAAGATTTTCAGTCTCAGGGTCTCAGGATGATCCATTGTCTTCCTTCTAGACAGGCATCTAAAGTCAGCACTTAAGGTTTGTGGATATCCAAAGTGGGCCTTCGACAAGGCAGTGTCCTGATGCAGAATAGCAATGGATTAGCCTGAGACCCAGGGCTGACGGATGAACTGGGTCATTCCTTACATGGCTGTTGGATCCGAAAAGCTTAAAAGGATTTTTGTGAAACACCACATACCCATACACTATAAACCCACAAACACACTAAGGTAGAGACTTGCCCACTCAAAAGACCAACACAAGAGGAGCAATATAGTATATGAGGTTCTCTGTGTTTCAGTAACAACAGAACCCATTCCTGAAAACAAACAAGACATAAACCAAAGACATTATGTCATTCTTCCTAATCTGCACCTGATTAAATTAATGCCATAAGTGAAGTTGGATATTGATATGTATAAGAATCTGTTTGATTCCAGCCTGGTCAGATAAAGGTACATGGGCAGCTGCAGAAATAATTACCACAGCAGCTGAGGGTGAGCAGGTAACAAAAAGAGAGAGATCAGAAGTAAAAGACAATTGCTTCTGTACTGTTTCAGTATGAAATTACTGTAGTCATAAAGCAAATAATTATTAAGTTCCTCTAAGAAAAATACATTTGAAAAAGTATAACATGTAAGAAACAAGGAGAGTTGGAGGTGGGGGGTTCCAGTGTAGATTCAGGAAGATGCATTTAAAACAAACTAACAACTCCTAAAAAAACAGCTTGCCACAAAGACTTACAAGGCTTCTTCAGATCTTTAAGAAAAACAAATAAGACATTAGTATTCCTAAAGGCATGAGTTTAACTAAAGTAAAACTTATTACTGTACAGACATCCAAGATATGTCATTCTCTTTTTCTTGCCTGATGAAAGGGAAGAACCTGAAGTTGAAATAAAAATCTCTGGCTGGAGATAAAGTTGTGAGTAACAGGGAAGGGTGAAGGACTACCTTACGCCTGCCTGCTCACCTGCCCAGCAGAGATGGCTGTGATCTCAAAAGAGACTTTGATCAAAAGAAAACAGAACTGTGTCACTGAAAACTATCCTTTTCGTTAAGCATCTGATTGCTGTTTTCTACATAATTATACATGCCTAGTGATATTTGTTCTTTGAGCATTATATATGTGATTTTCCAACTAATTAATTTTGACCAATAAACAGTGGTATTCCTTTATTAAATATATGATCTTGCAGCATGGCACATCAATGAGGCTAAAAAATAAATAAATCACAGTTTGGAGATTGGGGTTCAAGAAGTCTTTTAAACTGATCATTGTGGGTCCTGATGGCGATTTTAGTGCAGTGTTGTAATATATTGTATTTATTGTATTTAGATGTTTTATTGTTTTAATTTTATTGCAACTTGATGTTTTAATTGTTTTAATTGTTTACTTTGATTATGAGCCGCCCAGAGACCTTTGGGTAGTGGGTGGCATACAAGCGATATATATATAAATAAATAAATAATAAATAAACTATAGCAGTGATGGCGAACCTTTTAGAGACCGAGTGCCCAAACTGCAATTCAGAACCCACTAATTTTTTTGCAAAGTGCCAATACAGTAATTTAACCTGTATACAGGTGGCTATGAAGGGGCGATGTCGGGTACCCACAAAAAGGGCTCCGAGTGTCACCTTTGGCACCTGTGCCATAGGTTTGCCATCACTGAACTATAGTATGTGGATTTTGCTTGCATATCTTGAGAGAATTATCTCCATTAAATGAAAATACGAATTGTGTCATTCTAATAAAAGAAACAGAATAGAGAATACACGCACAAAATGCAAAGTTCCTTTATGGGACAGAGTTTAATAATACAGCAAGTTGACTGAAGACATCTCATTGAATGGTCTAATCTAGCTGAAGTGTAATAATCAACACTGTTAATGAGTAAGAATTTGGGAGTAGGATTTCTAGGGCTGTGTATTATCTCCAGAATGTGTTACTTTATGACTGTCACCATGAGAGCTGCATAAGGGCCTGCAAAGTTTCTTATGCTATCTTCAGTTAAGCTCTTTCGATATTTATTGAAAGGGAAAATTTGGATATAAACATCTCAGTTCTTCTTAACGAATGGTTTAAGAGGAGTAGCTTCAACTCAGATTCTTAACTTCGATTGAAAAGTCCTTTTCTTTGAATTTAGTGCCTAAGAGAGATTGACACAATGTCTGATGACAGACTAACACCCTATCAGTAGGTGTTGGTTCTGCTAGAAAAGGATAAATTGGATTCTGCCAATGCACCGAGTGACTTTACTGCAGTGCTCAGAATTAAAGTAGCTGGAAGTGATTCTTTGCAGAGGATGGGAGCAGGGGTGTGAAATGAACTGTCCTATGTAGGAACCTCAGAAAGAGGTAAGTCAGTAGGGAAGACAAAAACACCTGCAGCTGCTCTTTTCTATCATTAATTTTGTCACCAATAGAAATAAGTCTCAAGAAGACTACAAGGGACCATGGTGCTTCCGCGTGTTTTAGATGAGGTTCAAGGTAAGGTTATCAAAGCAACCTATCCATACCTAGTTTGTATTTCAGATGGGAGTAAAAACAACATGGCATAAGATTAGCCTAGCTCATTAAAGGGATTGCTTGTTCATTTGTCTGTATATACTTCTATGCAAACCTTCTTCCAGTTAAGAGACTCAAATGACTAATAGGTCACAATAGCCACAATGAATTATGACACTAAAAACCATAAACCGCATTAAATTCAGAGCCAGAGATTGGGAGTTCTGGTAACCACTATGTCTCCTCCTGATGGCCAACCTCCATGATCCATAATGTCCCTTCCAGATCTGCAGTTCAAAAGTTATCATTATTCCCACAAAAATGTGTAACATGCCTTAATATTCAATATCATACACCTAACAAATCTATTTTTATTTTAAAATAGACATTAGAATATATTATGCAATAGGTGTGGGTAACAAAATTGTAAATAGTCTGTGCTTGAGCTGATTTAGGAGCCTCGTGGCACAGTGGTTAAATTGCCTGTACTGCAGCTAAAACTGTCTTCACAACCTGGGGTTCAATCCCAAGTAGCAGACATGACTGACTCTCAGTGACTCCATGTCCATGGAGTTTTCTTGGCAGGAATACTGGAGTGGCTTGTCAGTTCCTACTCCAGGCGCCCACAGCATCTGGTATTCCCTGGTGGTCTACCATCCAAGTACTAACCAGGGCCGACCCTGCTTAGCTTCCAAGATCAGGCAATATCGGATGTACTTAGGGCATCTAGGCAGCCCACATGGTGTAATTTAAAAACTGTAAACCACCCAGAGACTACATGAAGTGGTATGGGGCGGTATATAAGCAGAACACTCCCCCCCCCACCAGGCTCATGCAGAGATTTTCATGTTACTGGACCAGTGCTAAAACAAAGAAACAATAACTGGAGGAAACAAGAGTGTGTCGTCCATTTTGGAAATGCAGTGGGCCTTAAACAGAGCATTCAGTGTGCTTACTTTTCAGATAGCCACACATTTTTTCCAAGTGTGGATGAAGGTCACCTCCAAAGTAGCTTTTTGTACCAGGAAAAGAATAATCCTCCAGACCACTCTAACCAGCGAAACAACAGCAGTTCTTGGCACAGAATACAGAGACATACCACCTGGGTCAGTAATTCTCCCCATTGGCAGTCTAATTTCCAGAAATATGCCCAGGCAAGACACCAAAAAAGATCCAGTTCCCAGTAACTGCAAGTTACAGTAATGGTCTCCCATGAAGATAAAGGCTGGCTTGAATGGAGAAATACTCTTTTCTGGTTTCTGCCAGCAGAGCAGCAGCAGGCTTTGGCATTTTGTAGCAATGCATCAATAAACAAAAATAAGAGGGAAAGATGTAGAAAGAGGAGAAGGGGGCAAAATACCCCCATATGCTATTATGGCCTATGCAAACTGTCCCCTAACAAGAAGGAACATATTCATCCATCGACATTCTGCCTCTGTCTTAAAGTAACACTGAAACCTGTTACTATATGGTAGTGATGGTCTCTTTTAGAGACCAGGGCTCAACCTGCAAATCAAAACCCACTATTTAACCTGATTACAGGTGGCTGTGAAGGGGCGATATTGGGTGCCCAAAGAAAGGGCTCCAAGTGCCACCTTTGGCACCTGTGCCATAGGTTCACCAACACTGCTATAGGGTAACACCTCTCTTAGCAGTGCTCTTATAAGAATGACAGCAATTCACTACAGTGCACTTGCTCAGGTAGAAGCCAAGTCTATTACCCTCTAAATTCTCAGATGGCTGTGACAAAATAAGAAAGTCATGCCCCTTTCCCCCTTTCCTCTGAAATAATACTTGATACAACCTTCTTTCTCTTCTATATCTTTCTTTCTTATCAGTAAGGCTACACATTCTGTTCCTCTAAATACTAAATTCTGTGCCATTGGATTTTTAGGTTTTCCTTGTTGTGCTCAAGTTTCCAAATTCATGACTTTAGTTTCACCTCTGATTCTTATTTGCAGTCTTCTCTTGATTTTTCATTAATACTTGGAATCATAAGGACATCATTTTTCTCACCTAGTACTATGCTACTGCTGGAATACCCTTGCTATGGATGGAGTAATAACCCACAGGACTAGGACTGATGTGGTCATTTCTTCCGGTCTGTGAATTGGCATCTAATGGGCATGCTTTTAGCTTAATCTTTGATGGTTTACTTGAGGCAATTTCAACACATCTAGGTTTAGTTACAAACCATATGGCATACATTAAACATCTGACTTGAAAATCTCAACCAGTCCTGTGATATATAAATATTTGGGGCAAGGGGCAGCCAGTAAAGAAAATGCAGCCAACATTTGCTCGGGGATACCTTTCTGATCACAGTGGTAACTTGTATAAAGGAATTAATCCATTCCAAATGAAATTCTGTTAAGCAAATTTTCCTTTGTACAAATTTCCTATAGGAATGAATTGAAAACGGATTAATCACGACGGTTTTTCTGTTGTACGGATTCACCCCATGGGCAATTCTGTTAAGCAATTTCTGCCTATCTCCGGAAATATTTTCCTTTAAACAGATTTTCTGTTAAACAAACCACTCAACTGTACTGCTATTCTGATGTCTTTGTTAGAATGATGTTTGTGTTAAGATAATGGAGAGTAGCAGCCCCAGTGTAAGCAGCTGAAACCTCTGGTCCCTTGGCAATAGGACAAGCTGGCTAACACTTCAAAGGAAGTGCAATTACAGTTCTTCCCAACCTCTCTCTCTCTCATTCTCACTCACTCTCACTCTGTGTGTGTGTGTGTGTGTGTGTGTGTGTGTGTGTGTGTGTGTGTGTGTGTGTGTGTGTGTGTGTGTGTGTGTGTGTGTGTGTGTGCTGAATGGATTATACCTTGTGGTCCAATTCTATACAGTGATGTTTGGTGTCAACAGCAACCATTTCCTCTACTTTCCTTCATTCTTATTTATCCAACTGGAGTAAGCTGTCTGCCTCCCTTTCCAGTCCTTATACTGAATCTGGCCAATGGTGTTGTTCTACTAGACAGTGACATGGGGACTGTTATTAAAGTGTGCTTCTAAATCGAAGCTGTGTTGTTTTGCTTAGACATTATTTTGAATGGTCTCCCTCTTGGTTTCTTTTTTTGGACTACACACACACACACACACACACACACACACAATTTTGTGTGTATATAAGGAAAAATAATCTCTACACTCTGTGACATTCTGTTGAAGACTTTCGTGATCTTGCAGTATTGTCATTGCATTTTATTTTTTTGCGGTTTTTGGCACAGACATAACATTTCACTGTAAGATGTATTTTTATGTTTGAAAAATGTAAATGCAATCATTAGCTTAGCACATAAAATAAACTTGGGAAGGAGGGGTGAGAGGCACCACAACTGTCCTGCTGTTTGCCAGACTGTTTAAAGGCTGCCACGGCTCTCTTTCTTCTCTTGCTTCCATGTAATGAGATAAGACAAGAGATCAGAATGTCTCAAAGGACTGCTTTTCTTTCTTTCTTTTGCATGTGAAAAAGGAAATTGTATTCTTAGCATCCAAATCCGACAAGTCTTGAATGCTTATAAAATGGACCTTGTAAGGTTTTAAAACAAAGTGACCAAGCTAAAACCCACAGGGAAGATGTGCTGTAAACTTGCGATTTATCTCACTCAGACTAGGGGGAGAGGTCTCTTGCTGCTTTCAGCATATCGCTGAAAATGCATATACTTCACTTTTTGAGCTATTCGTAGAGTTACATGGCAGTCAGGATTGTGCATTGCCTTTGAAATATTAGTGAGAGTTCAATATGAATTGTCGTGTTTTGCACTATACAACAATGGACTATACATAAAATTACTACGCAATTTGCCCTTGAAGGGGAAATGAAATACAGAAATAACTACTACAGTACATGGCAAAACACACAAACAAAAACACCAAACTTTCTACTACTAGTACTCACAAAAGTGCTACTTCTGGTTCATCTGCAGAAACTCCTGAATAATGTCCCTCTATAATTTCATTAAAAATGCCTACAAGAAGACCTGGCCATTATTGTTGAAGAGGCAACTCCATTTAGCTCTGTAAAATGATTTGTCTCTTCAAGGGAAAATAAGCAATTCGAAGGAAGCTACAAGGCAATTTTTTATACTGATGACGACGAGAAATATTTTAATGCCCTCAGAAGCTGACTATTTGGATAAATTTGCTGCATGCTGATAGGAATCAAATGGTAATACTGTAATATAACCTTTCTAGTCACCAGTCACACCAACATCTCATTCATGTTTACCAATTTGGGACCAGAAACCCACAAGCAGAATAGGTAGCAGAGCTGCTCTTAAGAACACCTGTTTCTCTCGTATGTCCTCAAAATTTCAAGATTCAGTGGATCCATGGGAGGTATCAGGTGCTACAATTGCCTCCTCCCACTAGAATAGATGACACTAGAGGCAACACTGAGTTAGAATCCATTCTTGACCATGGAAACCCACTGGGGGAAGAAACAGAACTAATAATATCACTCTGTTAATCTTTCATTTACTTTGGAAAGCCCTATTAGGGTTGTTGTAAATCGATTAATGACACACAACACATATATCTTTTAGGCACCTTCTACTTGCAACACTCACTCACTGAACAGGGGTTTAAATTAGATAGCTTTAGCGTGCTGAAACTGTCGGCTGCAAAGTTGGCGGCTTGGTGGTTTGAATCCCGGGCGCCATGCAGCAGAGTGAGCTCCTGCTGTTAACCCCAGCTACTACCAACCTAGCAATTTGAAAGCATGTAAATGAAAGTAGATAAATAGGTACCACCATAAAAACCGGGAAAGTTAACAGTGTTTTGTGCACAGAAATGTGTGCAGCCATGCTGGCCAGTTGGCGATGGACTTGCACAATATTGGCTCTTTGGCTTAAAAATGGAGATGAGCATCACCCCTGGAGTTGGACACAACTAGCACACAAGTTTGGGAGAACCTTTACCCTTTTAAAGGTTACTTTTACATAATGTTAGCTGTACCATTCTTCACCCTAAAGAATAGATACCCAAGAGGGTACCTGCCCAGAGATACTTTTAAACCACATGCTCTTCACTGACATACACAGGACCTGAGCAAAGCACACTTTATACATGTTCCAATCTTTTAAGTCTTCCTGTACATTAGACATGGTTGCCTTTAAAAAAAAAATTGAGCCGGAGCAAAATTAACAATTTGATTTCATCGTTGAGTCTGGCTTAAGCACTTATTCAAACCAGTTAGAATGTAATTTTCTCCATAAGAAGTTTTTCCCTCAAAAATGTCATTGAAACTTTTCACATAAATAGAGTTATAACACAGACTTCAGTGATTGCAAAAGGATCTAGCCGTTCCAAGATCATATTTTCAATATGACATGATGCATGGTATTTCTGAAGCTGCTTTTTAAAAAGACATTGCCTGAGGAAGTAAAACTGAGTCACTTTTCACACAGGTATGCTATTTCATGAGTGTCAGGTGAAAACTTTTCAGGATTAATGCTTTATAATTCTCATATGGGTGATGCTTCGAAGTTCAAAGCATAGTAGAGCATTTCAAATTTTCTGTGGCCCATGAGGAAAAACCTTTAAAAAAAATGAAAGTGGCTGTCATTTTGGGACCCTGCAAATACAATACCTAAAACGATTATACATTTTATGAGAATCAGATTTATGCAAAAGAAACACAAAACTATCATGGAAAAGTATGCTTTTCAGTAATTCAATATCTAGATCCATGGAATCAAAATGGAATTCATGGAATGTTTAGTTACATGACCTTCCCTCTATATCTTTCATTTAAAATGTCAGCTCTTCTTCAAATTGATAGACTAGCTGAAGAAGGCTTGTCAGAACAATAAACATACTCCAGGTTGCTTGTCTTTTCAAGCCACTCATTATTTTGAACTAAAAGGACATAAAATCAATATATATTTCCAGGGCATGGATCTTACAATACTTTTAATTTGAAATCTAACAGTGGTGAGCCATGAATACAGAATTCAGGTCTGTAAAAATAATCTGTGGTTTTTCATTTTTTAAAAAAATTTAGCCCTCCTTGGTTATCTAATACTTCAAGAAAAGTGTATTAGCACCCTCTCTGAATGTGAGTGAAGCTCGCCCCCTTTGGCAACTGAAACAGCTCTTTGAACCATAGAACAGATGTAATGAAAATTGGTTCTATTAAATGCAGCTGGCAAATTACAAACTGAGAAATTAATGCACCATACCATGACTCTGGAGGCAAGAATGTATCAAGGTGTGGTTGCCAGATGCTAACGCTTCTCTTCGTTTCAGTATAAAACAGCTGCATATTATAAATATATACCAGAGCGAAAGCAATATATAATTGTGTTTTAAAATCTCAGACTGATTTAACCAGCCTAGCCCAGCCCAAATAAATCAAATCTCCACAAGTTTACTGGGAAAAGGCTGTCTAAGATTTAATGGGGGAAAAAACACCGAATTTGACAAAAACAATGTTAAATCCAGATAACAAGACACCCCAGGATTAGAGGCAATCTGTAGTGTCTGTCCTTAGTGGGATGGATACCTTGCGTGTTTACTTCATTGGGCATTTATACACGACCCCTAAACTCCGGGGCAAATGGCTCCCAGCTCCGGAGCTAAAAAATGTTTACCCACCAGCTCCGGAGTTAACAGGAAATTAAGTGCGACCCCGCCCACTTTAGCGCATCCCAGCGCAGCTTTCAGGTACCTGCTCTTTGGAGGTGAAAATTATTTGATCCAGTGTAAGGATAGTGAGTGCGGGGCTCTCCTCGCTTCTGTTTGTTGTTTTTTGGCTCCCGCCCCTTTAAGAGCTACTTTAACAGAGACGAGAGGCAGAACGAGGTGAGCGGCATGCTTTTCTTTCTCTTTTTCTCCCTCCCCTCATGCAGCCAGCAGCCAGGAAGTGCGGAGGGGGTGGGGACACAGGAAGAGCGACGAACCCCTAAGATCTCTGGTCCGAATTTAAGTGGCCAGCGGGTCTTAGGGGTCGTGTAAAAAGGCCCATTGACAGCATATAGCAGCCAGAATTGTTTGCCTTCCATAGACAGACTACAGAGAACTCACCCAGGGTCACCAAACAACTTGTACAGAACTGCTCCATAAGAAAATAAGAAGAGCCATGCTGGATCAGGCCAAAGGCCCATCTAGTCCAGCTTCCTGTGTCTTACAGTCGCCCCACCAAATGCATCTGGGAGTGCACAAGACTAGGTTTCTGTCTCCTGATACCACTCCCCTGCATTCGGCCCTTGAAGCACCCCAGTTTTAAGCCTGGAGATTACACATCTCCATCATGGCTTGTAACCTGTGAAGGACTTTCCCCCCAAGAATCTGTCCAATCCCCTTTTGAAGGCATCCAGGCCAGATGCCATGACCATATCCTGTGGCAGGGAGTTCCACAGACTAACATCACGGTAGGTAAAAAAATATTTTCTTTTGTCTGTTCTCATTCTCCCAACCCTCAATTTGAGTGGATGTCCCCTAGTTCTGGTATTGATTGCAATATTTTATACGTCTCAATCATATCCCCCCTCAGGTACCTTTTTTCCAGACTAAAGAACCCTAAAGGTTGGGACAATGTTGCTAGGGGATAGTGAGAATGGAATGGCACCCCAGCTGGTGGTATAAGGCCAGTTTCATATGGGTGCATAACTGGCCTGGCAGGGCAGTTCCTTGGCAGCACAGTTTCTGCTCCAGCCCTAAGCAACTCTCTGCTAGCTCTCCTTGCTTGTCTTCTGGGAGCTCCGCACAATCACTTCTTCCTGCCCTTCGGGTCTGCCTTTGCTTATCACCCTGCCAGACTGGTTTCTCCCACCTTTCCTTTTTTCCTGGACAATCTTCCTCCTCCATTTAATGGCATTCCCTTGGCTCTTTTCTCAATTAATCTTCCCCACCCACACATCCTGACCAGTCCTCTTTCTGGCCTGTCTGAGTTGCTTGGCAACTCCTTTTTGGCTCCCGCTTCAAGAAAGTAGGGAGTAGGTGTGCCACGCTCCTCCTGTCCAACAAGCTCATGAGTGAACAATGAATAATAATGCAAGTTATAGCTTAGCATCTGTCAAAAATGTAATAGAACCAGGCAAACCTTACTGGAATTGAAAATTGTGCCATGATAGCTCTCAAATGCTCCAATTTTACAGGCAGAAATGCTTCAAAATTTTGTCATTTTCAGTTCGGTTACCCTTTTTTTGTTTTCTCATCCTACCCAGTTTTGCAGTGCCACCCTGTCTCACCTCATGGAAATCCTCAATGTCCATGTTAAATAAAGCATTTGAGGCCAGCCTGATATTACAGTAGCACAAGAGTGCATCAGTCATCTTGTGCTGGCAGAGCAAATCAACCATTTACAATAATGCAAATAGAGGTGACCCAAACAAACAAACAAACAAACAAAAATCATAAATTTGATACTGGGTTTGGATCAGCTCCAAATTTGGCAATGTTGTAGCATAGAGTCTACCGTACAAGTTTAGGTAAGAGGTTCTGACATTTGACGTGAATGGCAAAATTCTGAATGCAAACGGGGAAACTGGTGCCATTGCCCTATCTATAAGTATCTGCCTTCTGACACAGTTAGCTGAGACAGATAGCCTGCCCTATGTAACACAAAAGATAAAGCATTTCATGGGACTCACTCCACTGCTTAGTGAATGCTATACTAATGGTGTGGGGTAGTAACCTGCATATTTGTGGAAGCAGCAGAGATGAAAATTTTACTTTTTTTGGAATACAACTCCCAAAATACTCCAACCATCTTGTTCAGCAATCATGCTGTTGGAGATATTCTGGAAGTTGTAAGTTGTAAATCCAAAACAGTAATTTTTCTTATTTCTGGACAACAGATATACCACTGCTCCTGGATATTGGCATGGTTGTATTCCCACAATTTCAATTCTAACATTTTAGAAAGACAAGTCCAGGACAGTAGATACAAACTAGCTCATTAAAGATCAATGTTATACTTTCTCCAGGTTTTATTTTAGAATATAAGATTTCCCCTTTCTGCAGTGAAAAACCATGAGTACAAAAGGTTAGAGATGTCTTCTTATAAAGAATTTTCCTTGCTTAGGTCATATCCACTTCTCACATAAATTATTCTGCAATTTTATATGAAAACACCAGGAGAACAATTCATCAAACAGTTCTAGCTATTGTTCCTTTACTAATATAGCTTCTGTCACTATTCTCAAAATATATTTTAAAAAGCCATAACCAACAATCTGAAAAAACATGGCCAAACATGTTCATATGTCTGCAATTATTTCATGGATTTATTTTGTTTTCTTTTTCAGTTAAACACTTAACCAAACAAAACTTAATAGTTTGAGTAACTAAGTTACTGAAGAAAAAAGACAGGTCAAAAGTTATCAACAATGACAAAATTCTTTGGCAATAAAAAGCAGCTTCTAGGTACTACATGAGGTAATTAATATTGCCTTTGAGGTCATTCAAACAGGCACATGGATGGTTACTAGAGAGATAATAAAAAGTTGAATTGAGTGTTTCCTCAATGAATGTTGGCTGAATCATAAATTTAAAAAAGTAATTTTTATTGCTGAAAACAATTAAGACAGCCATTTTTATCAGTTATTATGGAAAATAGGCAATTCTTTTTGCAATTTGATTATATAGGCAAAAAAGCGAAGACACAATTGCTTGAAAGACTTCTTTATTTTAAATATAAAAGCAAAATTCTGGCTTTGTGAAGAGCATGTATATGTTTTGGAATACAGGAACAAGGTGAAGAAAACAAGTAAATGGAGCCTATTATTAGCAATGGCAGGGGACCAAAAGGCCATAATGTGCAGACTATTTTCTGAAAGATCAACTTCTAGGCAATTTCAGAAACTGCTTACATAATGACACTCTGTTTCAAAAATAAAATTTATCATTCAGCATGGGATGGTGAATCTTCATCAAAAACAACTCCAATGCTACCTTTAATCTCATTGTTATCCCATGATCTACCTTTGAGGCCTCTACTCGATCTACATGCTGCCTTGGCTTAAGTGCATAAAAGTGATTTTCTGGAAAACCGGACTTGTTTACAAAAGTTCACATTAAAATAGAACAGTTTGTCTTCAAATGTCACAATGTTTTTATCTTCATTATTATTATTTTGGCTGATATGCTAGCACAGACTAAGAAGGCTACCACTATTCTAATCGTTTCTCCCATCCTTCTTGCCGGATCCTGTGCTGTATGTCGTACGTTGCTTGATTTTTACTTTTTTATTTGATTCTCTGTTGGGTTGGATTTCTGGGAAATTGTTTGTTGGTAATCTGTTGTACACCACCCAGAGTTCCTGAGGGAAAATTGGGCGGTCAACAAATACAAAAAAATAAATAAAATAAACAAATATTAAAATTAGAGGTAATTATGAAGTTTTTTTTTTCAATCTGGAGCTGTTGTTTTGACAGCAGGTGTTTTTGGTGGAAGAAACATCCTTTGCTGCAAGGATTAGTTCGTGATTGTCCATATTGTCAGGGACAATTTATTGTGTGAAAACCCATCACATCTCTAGGTAACCTTACCTACGATGTCTCCTTCCCAGGATCTCATTGGCAGGGGAAAGAAAAACAAACCTGGGCCTGGCTGTAGCTTGTCTTCATCACTGGTTCAACTTGGGTCAGGTTACTTTGTGTGAAGAGCACTTTTTAAGAAAGAACAATCCTAAAATTAGAAAGGCAGGTCACCTTCACCATTCTTCTTCTTAAACACCTGGATATGTTTATGTGCTAAATCTACTTAGGAACCTTTGAGGTGACTAAGGGCCTTTTTACATGACCCCTAAGATCCGCTGGCACCTTAAATTCGGACCAGAGATCTTAGGAGTTTGTCGCTCTTCGTGCATCTCCACCCCTCCGTACTTTCTGGCTGCCAGCTGCATGAGGGGAGGGAGGGGAAAAAGGGACAGAAGAATAAAGCCTTACCTCCCGGTGTTGGTGGACGCTGCCGGGGGAGCCCCAGTCACTTCCTGGTTCCTCTTAAAGGGGCAGGAGGCAAATAACAAAAACAAAAAGAAGCGAGGAGAGCCCAGCACATCCGCATCAAATATTTTTCACCTCCCAAGAGCAGGTACAAGAAAAGTGCGCTGGGTCGCGCTTAGGTGGGCGGGGTCGCACTTAATTGTCTGCAAACTCCGGAGCTGGTGGGGAAACATTTTTAAGCTCCGGAGCTTGCAGCCATTTGCAGCGGAGCTTAGGGGTCGTGTATAAATGCCCTAACTGAATATAACAGTAGCCTAGCACTTTCAGCTTCTAGCAACAAGCCATAACCAGCACTTTTCAGAAAGATGAAAAGGGCCATTGTTGAGGCAGCCCAGAGCTAACCTCTGTCTGTGTGCAACAGACCTATTAACCCAATAAAGTTCTGACGAGAGAGAATTCCAAGTTGTGCAGTTTATTGGATCCGATAAAGTGCTGACAGTCTGTCCTCTGTTTAAGGCAAGAGCAAAGACCACTCCAAACAAAAGGGGGCTGGGATTTTAAAAAGATTTTTAGACCCTTAGGGGAAAGAGATCATGTACAGAGATAATGGAAACACAACAAGGAATTGGTATTTATATGGTTACAAAACCAGGCATGGCATAGTGCACAAAAGGGGGAAATCAGGACATGGATAGGTGCTAGGCATTTCCTGTGGAAAGGACAAAGAGAAACGAGGAAGCATCGCTTAACAGTACATGGCATACAGAGGTCTTAACATGATCAGAACAAGTCTTGATTGCTGGGCAATACGCACATGAAGAGTACAATACAAAAGTCCATCAAGAATCCAGACTGAGGTGAAGAGAAGAGGATCCAGCTGTTGTCTGGGATAATCCAATCTTGCACCACGGGGGCTCAGGAAGATTGAAGGGGATGTTGGTTGGTATCTGTAGTCAACAGTTCTCTCAGGTGTTCCCAACTGTCGCTTTACATGAAAGTGTAACTTCTGGGTGTCTATAATGGCTGCTAGTCCTTCCCAATATGGAACATGTGTGTGTGTGTGTGTGTGTGTGTGTGTGTGTGTGTATGTGTGTGTGTGTGTGTGTGTGTGTGTGTGTGTGTGTGTGTGTGTGAGAGAGAGAGAGTGATCAGGTTAGGCTAAGTAGGTCAAGTGGAGAGGAGCATTGTGGAAAAAGGTGAAATAGGCTACCTCAAGTTTGCAAGTGGGGCAAGATTGCAAGGAGTAGATGTTTATGGAGAGAAAAGGAAAAAGAAAAGAAAAGGGAGTGTGGTAGAAGGAGATTTTAAGTGTGGGTGCAAAGGATTTCCCGAAACCAGGGATGGCAAAGCTATGGCATGCGTGCCAAAGGTGGCACACAAAGAGCTTTCGCCTGGCACGCGACATGCTCCCTGCCCCCCCCCCACTTTCCCCCTCTGCTAAACCAGCCATGAGGAATTTGCGGAGGGGGAAGTGGGAGGGGCAGGGAGCATGTCGGGTGCCAGGCCGACCCTGCCATGGCCATCACCATGGCCACCCTCGCCACCGCCCCCTGCCACCGCCGACCCCACCTCTGCCACCCCTGCTCCCATCACCAACGCCATCCCTGCCCCTCCTGCCACCACCGCCGATGACCCTGACCCTGTCACCCTTGCTTCCCTCACCCTTGCCCCCCACTGCCGCCAATCCCGCCCCCACTGCTGCCGTCCCCATTGCCATCACCCTTGCCACCCCTGCTGCCACCATTGCTGACCCTGCCACCCCCGCCACCCTTGCTGTCTTCGGCCCCCTGCCCCCCCCCCGCTGCCACTTATCTCAACCCCCCCCCCACTGCCGCCGCCATCCCCAACACCGAGTTTGGGCACTCGGTGCCAAAAAGGTTCACCATCCCTGCCCTAAACTATTGGTTACACAAATGAATGATACCTGTTTACAGGAAGGAGGAGGAGAGACAAAGGGGTTTTGCAAGCAGAAGATATTGTCTAGATGCCTTTAGGGCCAATTGATCACTGGAGGTGTTTTGATCCTCTATCAGTAGGGTACAGACATTTTAACATGGACAAGGTTCTGCTTCTCTGCCTGTGCTTCTTCAGTCATTTCTCTGGGTTCTCTTTGTGGGAATTGGCTGGGGTTGGTTTATTTGTGTTTTTTGACATTGGAGACCAATTCTATCATGTGGGGAAGTGTTTTCTTTTGGTGACTTTATGTTAATCATGTTTTTGACACAGTGGCTTTTCCCCTGATCCTATGCCATAATATATGTGTTGTGTGTTGTGTCGTTACAGTCGTGACCAACTCTTCATGACCCCATGTCCATGGAGTTTTCTTGGCAGGAATACTGGAGTGGTTTGCCAGTTCCTACTCCAGGCGCCTACAGCACTTGGTATTCCCTGGTGGTCTCCCATCCAAGTACTAACGAGGGCTGACCCTGCTTAGCTTCCGAAATCAGGCAAGATCGGATGTGCTTAGGGCATCTAGGTAGCTATAATATATGTGGACTACTTTGCAAAGCTGTATCACATGTGAGGAGGAAGGAATTCCTTCTCAGCTTCAGAAAGCAGTTATTTTATGGCCTGAAAAAAGGATATCCCTCTATCTAACCAATGGAAATGCAAAACTATCCATCAGTATCATGGATGCTTAGCTAACCAAAATATTTCATTAACAGACCTGCAGATTAGGAATGTATACTACTAAACAAAAACATATTCTATTTGTATTTCATCTACATCTCATTCATACAATGAGTGTCACAACAGGTAAATGGTTCAGTTAAGATTTCCCGGATCCATACATTATTATTTCCCCCACTGGACCAAGTCCTTATAACAACAGCAAGGGGAAATTATTTGGCTACATTATAAATGCTTAATTAGTTTGATTATTACAATGATTGGTTAGTGTTACTGGGCTCAGAATTAACAAATTGGAATATTTTAGAACTCGGTGTTAAAAGACAAAATGACAAAATGTCATTGCCAAAACTAGTCTTCTCAGTGATAGCCTTTGACGAGCAGAAAAGTTTTCCTTGCATCAAAACAAACCAATAATTCAGTACGCAGAGTCCAAACACAATGACAGGGAGCATCTGCAGACCACTGCCAGTGTCATTTTTCTGGTCCCATAAGACAAAAAATGTTTACTTGGATGGTGTAATAGACAGAATCACTAACTGTGGGCACAAGCACAAAGGAAAAGATGGAAAGTCAGTCACAGAACATCACAGTCCACAGGGATGGAAAGGTCACATCCAGCAGTGTGACAAAAACAGCCCTGCAAACCCCATATTCCAATCAGTTTATTGAGAAGTTCCTAATGCCCTCAAGAATGCTAGTCAGTGGTGTGACAATGACTAGGACACTAATTTAACACCAAAAGCAAAGGTTTTAAATCAAGTGTCTTGTTTTCTTCACATACTCTGTTATTATGTTACATATTTTCATATATGGACATTACAACATCAAAAATAAATATGTTTAGGAATCTCTCATTGCAATTGCTGATCTTTATACACCTGGCCTGCCCAACGAGTCGACCGTGGTCGACCAGTCGACCGCAGCGCCATCAGAGGTCGCCCGCCAGGTTCCTGTGTTGGGGGGGATTTCCCCCCACCCCCACGCACTGGTGAAGTGCCTGCGAGCCCAGCTGGCGCTGGACTCGTTCGCCCTCTCCAGCATCAGCGGTGGCTCCAGTGGCGGCGGTGGGCTCAGGCCGGCCTGCTGGGCTCGTTTGGGTTTTCCAGTGGCGCCCGGTGCAGTTCGGGAAGTGGGTGCGGCGGGCGCAGAGGCCTGAGCTTGCCTCTGTGGCTGCCGCGGCCGCTGCTAGAAAAAACAAGCAAGCCCAATACGCCAGGCCCGCCACCGCCACCGCCCCCTGCCATCGCCCCTGCCCCGCCCCCCGCCATCGCTGCCGCTGCCACCGCCACCCTCCACCATCGCCGCCTTGGTTGGAAGCTGAGGTGGGGGCTCCGAGCCACACCCCCAATGGGCAAAAGAAGTGAAAAAATGGGAGGAGCAGCCGCTTGTGCCCAGGAGCCCATGCTGGCGATGAGGCGATGACGGAGCGCGGGACCAATGGGGGAGATACATAGCTGCCGCCGCTGTGCAGAGTTGACACGAGGCAACCTCCAGCCCCGCTCCCCTCAGGACGTGAGCCTGTTTCACCTCCCTCACCCCCTTTCCTGCTCTTTGAAGTGGGAGGGGGGATGGAAGGAGAGAAAGAAAGAGAGAGAGAGAGAGGAGGAGAGAGGGAGGAGGGGGAGAAAGAAAGAAAGAAAGAAAGAAAGAAAGAAAGAAAGAAAGAAAGAAAGAAAGAAAGGAGAGGAGGAGGGAAGGAAAGAAGAAGGGAAGAAAGGAGGGAAGGAAAGAAGGAGGAGGGAGGGAGGGAGAAAAAGAAAGAAAGAAAGAAAGAAAGGAGGGACCGAGGGAGAAAGAAAAGGGAAAGAAAGAAAGAAGGGAGTGGAGGAGGAGGGAAGGAGGAAGAAAAGGGAAAGAAAGAAAGAAAGAAGGGAGAGGAGGATGGTGGGAGGGAGGAAAAATGAAAAAGAAAAGGAGGAAGGACAGAAGAGTGGGAAGGAAGGAAGAAAAAAGAATGGAAGGAAGGAAGGAAGGAATGGAGAAGGCAGGTAGGAAGAAAGAAAGAAATAGAGGGAGGGAGAAAAAGAAAGAAAGAAAGAGGAGGGAGAAGAGGAAGAAAGAAATGGGTGGAAGGAAGAAGAGAAGGGAAGGAAGGGAGGAAGAACTGGGCTAGCAATAGTGACCCGTCAAATTTGGCTATGGTGTGTGTGTGTGGGGGGGGCAACCTGGGAGCCAAGGCAAACAGCTAGCTTGGGGTACAGAAGTGAAAATGGCAGTGCGCCACGGTTTCTGAGGCAGTAACGAAATCGCCTCCTTTGATTTTACTTTAAAAATATTTTTAACATTAGTTTTCATGTAGTAGCCCTCAGGCACTTTGGGCCAGAAAAAGTAGACCTCAGCCTGTTCAAAGTTGGGCAGCCCTGTTATACACAGATAGCTGATGTATAAACAGCTTACCTACCACATTCCATCTCATTGCATTGATGGCTGTAGAATCTCTAGATATCTAGAGTTACATTTAGCAACTTATTTATGATTTTAAGAGGTAGCTGCATTATTCTACTCCAGCTTTTGTAACAAAAAAAAAAAAAATTAAAAAACCCTCAGCTAACAGCATTGTGGAACCTAAAACCCTAACCAGGGGGTGTGCTCTATTCATCCACATTTTGAAGCTTTTACTTGGATTCCTGGATTCCAAAGCCAGCTTCTCAGGTAGACATTCTACTCCCACATCTAACCCTTGCCTGCCCCTGACACCACAAATCTATGCCTCTAGTCTCAGGGCCCTTATGGCCCTGAAATCCATGCAGTGACATGTTGATGATGATCTGACAATGCTAGTTGCAAGGTGGCATATAAAGAGCTGATTTATGCCTGCATAGGTTCATCTGTTACCATTGTGGGCTATGCATGGAACTGGTGGGGGTAACCGTTTGTAAGGTTAAAAAAAGCAACAACAGAACATAGAACACTTTTGCTTGGTGCTGTCCACAGAGATATTCATTTATTTCACAAAGCCACTCTGTAACATATTTCACAAGCCAGTTTCTTGAAGCTAATTGTAGGGATCCCTGCGAGTTAAAGGCTTCTTCCCAAATCACAAATGAGAAAAGAATGTGAAGCAATCCCTTTCTGCTTGTTTCGGCTGAAAACGGCTAAGGGGAAAAATGGTAAGCACGTCCTGCAGTGTGTAGGGTAGGGGCCACAGTGGTTGCAATTTTCCCTTTGGGGCTTGTACTAATTAGGAAGAAAAGGGAATTGATCCTGTGTCACAAGGACAGGGAGTTGGGTTCATTGCTCCTCAAGTTTAATTCTGGGTCAAAAAAGAGCAGCTTGGATGGGAGAGTTGCAAACATCTATCAAAATAATTACCAAATCCTCTGTACATCATTGGGGGGGAAATATGTCAAACTTTAAAGAGGCTGCAAGTCACAGGGAAGACTATATAAATCTACATGATAAGTATTAATATGTAAGATTCCTAACCCCCATGTGTTCCAAGATCTGAAAGGGTTATTTGAAAATAAGTCATTTTAAAATTTCTTAAGGCCAGTATCAGGCAGTATACAATCTTTTATAGTTTTCTAATCTTTGTGACACGATGCCCTCCAGCAAGCACAGAATGGTTCCTCTTTTGGTGCTCTTAAAGAGACCAGAATGAATCAGAATAAAGTTGGTCTCAGCATGTTAAAACAGCATGAAATGCATTCCCTTGCAAATTGTTTACAGAAAAATGTGTTTATGGAAATGTATCCCTGATTAAAATTACTAAGGTAAAAGATCCTCTCAGAGTCATTTTAATTGTATTTCTTCCCTGAGTGCACCTAGTTTGTGTGACATTCAGATTGCCGCTAAAACTAGACAGAGATATGCAACACAGCCCTTTGTATTTTGTGTGGAAATATAACTTACAGAGTTCAAAGGAAAGTTCTCCATACTTAGCGTGTGTGCTCCTGCTGTAAAACCAAGGTCAGAAACAGATATTAGAGATGGTCCGTGGTTAGCGGTGAAGACATATGAATGTTGCAGAGGGGTGATTGGCACAAACTTTCCATATTTGTGAGATCAGACTTCAAAAGAACCTTGTGATTAAGCTTGGAAGCCAATCACCATAAAAAGCAAGCTAATTTTAAGATCAGTGAAGCACCTCATCTAAAATACACTTGTATTTTATCAACCATAGGTTATCTCTAATATCTGTTTCTGGCCTATGACCATCCCAGAACGAAGTCTTCAATTTCTACAAAGGACAGTAAAGTTTTTGCCAGGTCTGTGGAATTCCCTTGTCTACTACTTGGGATTCAATTTGAAGAGTCAGATTGAAGAACCAGTTGAATTTAATTTACAGTGATCCCCCACCTATCGCTGGGGTTAGGGACCTGACCTGACCTGTGATAATTGAAAATCCGTGATATGTGGATGCAGGTCGAGTCAGGCCTGGGGGAGCCTAGCTGGGGGCTCTTGTACTTTCCAGTAAACTGGAAATAATTTCTGAGGCCTCCAACAGGCCTAGAAAGGCTCTCGGAGGCCTCAGAAATGATTTTCAGTGATCCGGAAGTCACTTCCGGTTCGCAGGGAAGCCATTTTGGGGGCTCCAGAAGGCCCAGGAAGGCCCTTACAGGCCTTTTTGGGGCAGCTCCAGTCCTGTGGTAAGTATGGGAGGCTTGAAACAGGACTTTCCCCCCTTACGCTAGGGGGCCTTTTTTCATATACTGCGATTCCACGATATAGCGGGACTGCAATATATGAACCGCGAAAGGGCGGGGGACCACTGTATATGGACCAGATTTAACCTTATCTGGAATAAATCTGAATCCAAATTTAGAAATCTGAATCTTTGTACCTCACATTGATTTGCACTGGGAATACAAAGCAGAAATAACATCTTTCACAAATGAACAGAAAATTGGGTGACATGGTAATATGTGCAGTGGCGTCTAAGCCTGCCACGTTATATGCATGAAAGTAGAAAAGTTTTTGTATGATTGACTATTGAATTTGTTTTAATTAATGTCTCACATTTTCTAATACATGTGGTGTTTTTTACACAACTGTCATAATGTTTGTGACTAACATATGCCACTTGTGCACGAAGACTTATATATACACATATGAAAGAGCAAAATAAAGGTAGAGCAAACACACTGAACAAATGACAGACTAAAATAAAAATCAAACCTCACCCAAAGTGGATAAAGGAAATGTCACTGCTTAATAACACCGGCACCAATATCACACTGAGATGAATTAGCAAATAAAAACAAATATAAAGTGTAAGGAAGAATGGGATTATCTTAGGAAATGATCAGGAAATGAAGTTTGAATGTTCAGTATGGGTAGGAGAAACACAGACTACTGTACTGTACTTGAAGCAAAACAAGTTGAGGAGCCGTGTAGCCAATCACAAAAGCCAAATACAAAAGTGGAACAGGCGATAACTTTAGGCTACTAGAAAATTCACAAAAATGTTGCTAATATTTCGAGGGTGAAACCCTCTTCCTCAGAGTAGTACCAATAGGTTATAACATGGCAAAGATGGATTTGCCAGGAGTTACTGGCAAACCCAGTACTGTACTTGGAACATAAGGTTGCCATTCGAGGCCAATAAGCTTTCTCAAAAATGCTTCAGCTTCAAATAGAGAACAAGTACGAGAGAACAGGAGAAGCTTAAGTGATAACTATGACTAGAGAGTACAAATTAGATTGTCTCCATTTCTAAACTGGAGCTATCAATAGGCAAAGCAAATCTCCCTTCTTCCTGGCCATTTTTTTTATGCTGTGGTCTTCTCTCTGCTATTTTCCAATAATTTGGAGATATGTAGTCTTTTTTTAAACTGAAGTTTGATGTCCATCACCCTGGCAGATATTAATGGTAATAGAAGGTAATGTTTAAGCAGCATGTGAAAAGATATCTAGGGACCCCATTGCTTGCTCCAAAATGATGAAGATATGAGCTCTCTGCATTTGATCATGCACAATAGATATAGAGTAAGGCCCCGGTATCCACTGGGGATTGGTTCCAGGCCTTCCCGTGGATAATGAAAAGAGAGAACGCCTGCCCACCCACCCGCAAACTGCTATTTCCTGACAGTAGCTTGCTTTATGACTGCTGTTTTGAGACAGTAGCTTGCTTTATGGCTGCTGTTTGTGACAGTAGCTTGCTTTACAGATGCTATTTGTGACAATAGCTTGCTTTGTGGCTACTGAATTATTTAATCCCCCCCCGACATCCATAGATAACTTAATCAGTGGATAATGAATCAGTGGATACAGGGGTCCTACTGTATTCAAGTATTAAGTCCTATCTTAATCAGTCCAAGAGGTAGGGATTAAATAAACAATCACCACCATGCACTACGTTTCTTATCCTTGTCATTTATGTCATATCTACATGTTGAAACAATTCAGTAAAAACTTCTAAAGACTTTTGAAATTTGTTGCTTCCTGTTGGGAAGGAGACAAAGGACTACTGTTGTTATTATTATTTCCTTTCAAGGTTTATACAATTTGCCTAAGTGTCTCTAGTGTATTTTTCCTTTAGTAGTGAATCACATAAACAGAGAGAAGCATTGTTGACTGATTAAGAAAGATGTGGCCAACCCATCTAGTGCTTCGAATGCTTATATAAAGCAGCAATTATCTAATGTCAAGCAATCTCTATCTTCTGAGTGCTTCCTTACCCAGTAGCCTGTTGTCTAGCACATTTCTTAATTGTAGGGAGGAACTCTCTCATCAGAGTGTTTTTGTTTGTGTGTGTGTGCACAGTCATGTTGTTGTTGTTGTTAATTAATTAATTAATTGGATTTATATACCACCCATCTAGCAACATGGCCACTCTGGGTGGTTTACACGGTTACATCATAACAAAATAAACAATACAATGTAAAATAAGATACAAATAAAAGAAAAATAAATGAAAAAGCAATGAAATCTTCAATACATTTACAGAACATAAAGCAATGGCGGAGTGAACAAATTAGAATGTCAAATCATGAAACAAATAATTAATTAATTTAACAAATAATTAAATAGCTATGCCTTTAATTATTTTTTAAAGATCAACATTGACAATATCCTTCTCTTATCTTCAAGCAGGATAATGACAGATCAATATGGAGAACTCTTGATCCTTTCAGGAGCCATATAAAAATTGTTATATGCTACCCCTAAACCTTCTAATTTGTTGCTGCTCTAATCCAGAAGTGGTCTGTGTGTGGCCTTCAGGATATTGCGGGAGAGCAGAGAGAGGTGAAAACCATTAAAAAACATGAACCTTAAGAGAATTGAAACTGACTGATTTGTCCACCTTCAGATATAATACTCAGAATCTCCCTCTTAGTATAAGTGAGGTGTATAGATATTGTATTAACTGTACATTCAGTTCATGTGGTAGCAGAATTTGGAGGTATCTTGTAAGTAACAAAACTGAATAATTCTTTTCCACAATAAGCTACATTAAATTGTGCTTGTGGTTTAACAAGGGAAAACTTTACTTAATTTTTCTTGCAACTTTTCAAACTCTGGTCAATACGTAGACTAAATTGTACGGGTGGGTATGGTGTACATATCAATTTATAGGCAGGTTGAAATAATTCCACGGATAAATATTTTTTTTTTATCTTACAACCATAATACCAACTAAAACATCCAAAATAAGTGTCTATACATCTTCCTTAATCTGGCCTCCCATACTGTTAGGAGTGATAACTTGTGGGAGATCTATGTTAAACTACAATGAGTGAACCATCTACAGATTTATATTAAAAATATTCTGATTAAATGGTGCCCAGGGATCATTAGCTCATTAGCCATGATGATCCATGCATTTTATGTGATGTATTTAATCCATTTTACAGTAATAAAAATAGTTTAATTGCCCTCTATCTCATAAGGAATCAAACACTGAATTTTTCTGCAACAGTCTTAAATTCTTGACTTGGATTTCAAGATATGGTTTGAAATTATTCAGCTTTGTACTTCTAATGCTGTGTCTACCATGCATGGAGAAAATGAATGTGCCTAGGGATCATGTGCAATACACTCTTTAAAAGGGACAGCAGATATTTTACTTTCATGTAGGAATATAGAAATCCTGCCACTCAGAATTTCTGAAAGGCTTAAAAACACGTAAACAAGTGAAAGACTCAAAGAAAGGTAATATACGCCATGTAGGCTCAAAGGAAATGTACTGCAGCCAGATAAAACTCATTTGTTGTGGCTTTCATTCTGAGAGCCAAGATGTTTAAAGTAAACTATTAAAATATAAAAGATTACAAGTTCGCTGAATCAGAAGAATCCCAGCTTTTGGTATGATTAAGTTTTAATTGTATTTCTCCTTAGGGATCGCTAGCAGTTAATAAGCTCACAAAAATAGTTCTTTAAATAGTAAGAGTAGTAAAAGTCTCTCCATGTGCTTTATTTTGATATGCTTGGTTGCCGAAGGCATCCTACTGCCTGCAGTTTCAAATGCTCTGTTTTCATCAATGAAATCTCAAAATGAAACACAAAATACTCATTTTGAAAATCGTAGCTCACTGTCCTTACTTCAGCTTATCTAGTGTTTAGTAAACCTGAAACACAATGCTTGTTATGGGGCTCATTTAAATCTCTAAGAAATATCCATTTGTATGATCCATGTTCTATAATACACAATTCTCCATTGAAATAATGTGTGCTGAAGTGGCATCAGATGCAATAAAGAAGCATCCCCAGACAGGTGCATAATCACATACATCTGCTTGGTAGTGCATGTTTTTATTGTCTAAAGGACCATCACTATTCACCGAGGAGCATGCACAAGTTGTGTGAGCATCTAGGTACTATACAGACCCTGAAAAAAAAACTTAATTGATTGCACAAACCAAAAGTGTGCACCCCACATGTGCTCAACTGGACCTAGTACATCACAGAAAGGTCCAATATAAAAGACCGACATTTCCAGGAGGATATATTGATTTTTGTCCTGTTCTAAGACACATAGGGCAGCTCATATGGTTTCTTTTACTTACTTTTTATTCTCTGAGCAACCTTTTTCAGGTGTCTGCAGTCTAATATTCTGTCTGTAGATTCACTGGGGTGGGAATGGTACAGCTCTGGGCATTTACAAAATGTGCATTTTCATCTACAAACAGTAGAAGCAAGCAACATCAGATCTCGAATGGGGGGTAGAGAGAGACAAGTCATATGCCTTGGAGCAAAATCCAAGTAGATTGCAAAGATCCAGAGCTTCTTTAGAGTATTGGAGCCAATATTTGAAATGAAATAGAATTCTGGGAAATATTACTAATAGAAAAGGACTTTCTCAGCTCCAAATGTGTGAGAAGGGTGCAAACAAAAATCCCAGTTTTGTTTCATACAGTACTACCCTACACAAAGTTGGTAGTCCATTGGTTTCCCCTCTTCCCAATAAGTCACATTACCTCCTTGTTGTTAACACATTCATATCAGCATATTGCAGCCTAGAAGCACAAGAATGATTGATGAGGCATCATTGCCACACATTATTAAAACAATGTAAAAATATGTTCCCAGTAAATTGCAGTGAGTTTTGGGCAGAATTAACCAAATCCCACAGAATTGTTTCAGCACAAAGGTCCCTTAACAGGTGTGACAATTAAGTGATATAACCAACTGGAAGATAAAATCCCCCAGTCCCCTTGAAACAATGCAACTGCCAATGAGAAAACTAACTTAGAAAGCATTAAACGGAACTGCCAGCTGACAATTAAGCCCAGGAAATACCGCATGCCCATGCCCCCAAAGAGCAGATGACATGAACCAACAAAACTAGAATAGGTCAATTTTTAAAAAGTTTAATGAATGGTTTTCAAATGCATTTATTTATTTAATATTTATTCAAATATTATACAAAAACATTTTAATACAAGATGACATAATCTATTAGCTTAGATTGAAAAGAATGAAACAGTACTTAAAGCATTACAAAGGTACATGGCACAGTGGCTGGAATCCTACTGGATCTTTCTGCCAGCATAGTGCAAGATATATAACTTTATGTGTCAAGCTGCAGCACGTTAAGGAGCCGCAGTAGTCATTTTCGATTGTACACTGGTTCATATGATTGGTGTGTGACAGGAAAAGCCTACTATCATTTCTTCACTTAAGGCAATTCACTACTAACTGTTACACAACTGACATTACACTAGGAGACATATTTAATAAGCTTCCAGCTAATGGTCTAGTACTCGGGACTTCAATTTTTTCAGTTCAGTGATAATGATTAAAAGAGGTGAATGGTAGTGGCCCTATGGGCTACAAGGAGCTTGTATACAAGTTGGTTTCCATTTATCATCAGCTACTAGTCATTCACGCCCATTGAAGGAGCTGCAAACTGGAGCTGGAAACAGTAACTTTTGGAAGTTCAGATTACTGCTGATTCAAGTTGGGCAAAAACCACCAGTGTGGTAGTTTGTGGCAGTTTGTTTATGGGCTGAACAGGTGTTTAGTGCTTCAAAGTCCCGCCTCCTCCAGCAGGCACCCACTTGAAGACAGTGTCCTGGCTTTCCTCCCCTGTCCCGCCTTCTCTGAGCATTGTCTCTGAGTGGGTGTCAAACATCCGTTGTCTACTAAACAAGCTGTCCCAACATCCATCACTACAGTGCTAATTAATATAATTAGTATTAATTTATTTGTAGAATTAATATTGTATCATGACTAGCTCTGGAATGTGAAGTAAAATGGATTTTTTTGTGTGGGAATGCGTTGGGGGGAAAGGGATCTGAAGAAGTGTCCTCAAGTCAGTAGTTGCAAGATTAGTTTGTCCATGGCAGATCAAGAATCCATATTTGAAAATTGTTGCAGATGCTTATTTATACGATGTTGCTTCACTAGCAAATCTGATAGACGTCATCATGAAAATATACTACAATGAGCTCCGTAGTCAGTATTCAGTTTAAAAGTCATTCTTTGGGTCTCACCACTACCAAACTCAGCTAAGAAATCACCCTGATGCTGTTATTAGCATTAAATATACACAAACTTTAAGTGTAAAGAGAAATAGGAAGTGATACGTCCATAGCAAAATTATCCAAATGTATACAAATAAATACAATTGTCTTGTGACCAAGATGGAACAATCCAAGAACTACTAAAAGTCCTAGGCCAGTGGCTTGAGAAAAAGCAGCGTAATATATAGTAATCTGTTGCCTCTAGGGTTGCCCAATCCTATTTAGTCATTTGATGAATCAGAGCAAGAAGTGATGGTCTCCTGTTGGATGATGACTCCCTTCTTTATGGAACTGAAAGTGGCATGTGAAGAAGAGGAAAGCTCTGTCAGTGGCAACATCTATTCTTATATGTAGAGAGACAGCACTAACCTGACTGTTACCTCCCAACATCAGTACCCTTCTCCAATCTCATCTTATTTTATCCCCATCCCGAGACAGCAGTACATTAATGCCTTGGTTTAGGAGCAGAATCTATTCTGGAAACATACCTGTAAACCAAAACATTCTTATGTCAAAACAAATTTACCCATAAGAAATACTGGAAACTCGGATGATTCATTCTGGGGTCCCATAGACCACATACAGTACACACAAAATGCCAGAATTCACAAAAGAAGTTGGCTAGAAGTCCATGTCCACACCATGGTTTAGATACTTAGCTAAGGAATCTGCTCTGCTTGGGATTAACAACTGGATTTTACTCTGTATTTTAAATGCAACAACAATAAAGTGCAATTTGTAGCCATAGACACACTTGACTAACTGCCCCATGACTAGAAATGGTTTTAAAAAATAAGAATGTTGAAAATAAATAAAATAAAATATAAATATAAAGAAAAATAAAACCCTAACCTGCACTCCCCTTTGAAAACATTCCTGGCTAGTGCAAGAGAGACCTCTGTTCCTCTCTCCTCCCTCTGCTTTGGAAGCTGCCTGAGGTGGAATATCACCCACAATCCAGCAGGGGGGGGGGAGGAACGCTGGCTCACTTGTGATCATGTGACCTGCACCAGCATTTGTATATCAAGACATTGCTTGTTGATCAAGGCAAAATTTAGAAAAATGCTTGCTTGTCTTGAAAAATGCTCTTAAACCAAGTTACTCTTATATTTTCATATGAATTTATCTGCCATGCTGCCTGTTTAAACTTCCACCTCTACCCAAACTGCCAATAGTAGATCCTTGGAAACCCTAAGCAGCTTGGAGTCCTGGCATCTGAAAGTTGGGCTGCTCCCATCATGTGCCTGCCCATAATTTGAGACCTTCAACAGAGATGGTGTTATCTGTCCCACCACCCTGATTCATGAATGCACAAGATAATTCTTCTGTGTAGCAGTACTGTGAGGGAAGTCAAGCTGGTTCCACTCATTAGGAGCAAGGGTATATTATTTGGTATGCTCTGGGCATGCAAAAGTGATTCCAAAGCTGGCTTTGAAAGATGCTTTTCTGTTTCTCAATCATGTTGATTTTGAACATTGATTTTTAAATGGTTTTAATCTGTTTTTAAGGGATTTTTTTATCTTCTGCTCCCACATCACTTCAGGGCTTTCATGTGTCAAGAAGCAATAAATAAAAAATGCATTAAACTAACGAACAAATAGAACTCATTCCCTCACAAGGTAAACAGCCCTGTGCTATGTCATGAGCACATTAGCTTTCATTTGCCAAAGGAGAATGACATTCCTAGTCAAATACAGTAACTTTTATGTCTGCTTCTCAAATGCTTGGCACTGAATTGCTAAGGGTGAAAAGAAAGCTGGCCTTAAATATGTGAAAGAAAGTTAAACAGATAATAACAAATAGATATCATAAAAAAGTATGCCCTTGACTGAAAGCTACAGGATTTTTTCATTCCCACATGAAGAGCAAATTGAAGATTCATAGATTTTTTCCTCATCATTCTCAGCAAGTAAAATAAAATAAACACATCATTCCCCCCCCTCACAAATACTGCTGTGACCAAAGTAATTATATAAAAGAAAACAGTCTTACTGCTCCAACTAAATATTAAGACAACCATGGTGGGAAGTTGATATTTTGCTTAATCGCAAGAACAGAAGGACACAAATGAGCCTTTCCATAATGCACCACAAATTATGTCAATGATATTCATCGGCAGGTAGGGCCTCTTTGCAGTTGTAGGAGCTAATTTTGTCTTAACGCTTGTTTCATTGTTGATGTCTCATCTCCACAGCAGGCAATGCCGAGCCTGCCAAACTGTGCAGAATTAACTGTGGCTGTTTGGCTGCATCTCCTGCTAGAAACAAATTCTCCTTTACATCTTAAAATGTGGAATACATTAGATTCAAAATCACTATCAGCATATTGTCTCAAGTGAAATCTGAACAAGTTTAAGGCTTCTCCTTATACAGATTATGTAAATAATTTTAAGAGCAGCACAGTTTTAAGACAACCGGTAATATGACAAATTATATTAGCAGTACAATCCTATGGGCATTTGCTTAGAAGTAAGTAACATTGTTCAAAGGGGGCTTATTCATAGACAAATTTAAATTGTACCAGTCTAAGACCGTAATGCTATGATAAGTCTGAAAAAATTCACCAGGGCTTACTTTTGAGTAGACATGTATATAATATATTAAAAACATAATGAAACGATTATATCTGTTGTATCAAAAAGGGAGTTTCCATATAAGGCCGAGGAAGAGAAATAATAAACTAATTATTATGTGCTATAGAGTTGATTCCAATTTGTGGTGAATGATTTTTTAGCTATAACCAATAAATAGAGAAAATAAAAGGTACACTATAATAAACTCCAAAACTCCAGAGGAGTTTATCTGAATAAATGAAATAAATAAAAGGTCACAGGTTGAAAGTTGTTGTGCTTTTGGAACTTTTTTGAGAGTTGTGAGTGCAGACATCTGTCAGCAATGCTTCCCTTTGCTACCAAGCAAAAGGCATGAACTTTATTCTGGAGGGAACACCCTAGCTGTCAGAGCATTCAGAAGCTGTTCATGATCACACACAAAAATAAATAGATACATGCAGAGGGCTTTGCATATCAGTCTCACACCCACTGAAATACACAATAAGTAATCACAAAAGTTTTAAAATTAAAATGATATGCTGCTAAAAGTGAACTGTAGTGTTTTGCAAAACACTTTTAAATCAGAATAAAAGAACAGATAGAGGAAGGTGGAATGCAAAAGATTACTTTGTCTCTCAGTCTCTCTCTCTTGCATACACACACACACACACACACACACACACACACACACACACACACACACACACACACACACACACAGAGAGAGAGAGAGAGAGAGAGAGAGAGAGAGAGAGAGAGAGAGAGAGAGAGAGAGAGAGAGACTTGAAAGAGAATTTACTGAGAAATGTTTGGAGGCTGTAATGGCTGAATGAGGGCCAATAAACGGAAGATTAGGCTCTGTGGTTTGCTGGTTTCCAGGTACAGAAACCCCCTCTTAAGAAGCAGGATTGTATTTTGGGAATACGCCTGGATTCATTTTTGTGTTTGGAGGCTAATGCAAGCTCAGTGGCTCAGAGTACCTGCAATCAGCTTTGAATGGTCTGCTGGTTACAACCATTCCTGAACAGGGATAACGAGGCCACTGTAGTCCATGCCCTGGTAAGTTCTTGTTTAGACTACAGTGGTCCCACGCCCTTTCGCAGTTCATATACTGCGGTCCTGCTATATCGCGGGACTGCAGTATTCCAAAAGGGCTTGAAGGAGGGGGGGAAGGTTTTAAAAGCCGGGGATTTTTAAACCTCCCCCCCTTCCCCAAGCCCTGGGCTCCAGCTGATTGGCACTGGGATGGGGAAACAAATGGTTTTTCTCTCCCACCCCAGTGCCAATCAGTTGGAGCCCAGGGCTTTCCTCCATGGAGGCATTGTGTGCTGCTTCTCCCCCCCCCACCCCGGGGTGCTGGGAAGCGGCGCATGATGTTTAAAATGCTTTCAGCAATGAAGCCTAGTGCTTGGCTCCATTGCTGAAAAACATTTTAAATATTGTGCGCGCCCCTAGGCACAACCCAACCTGCATCCGCATGTCGCGGATTTTCAATGTTTGTGGGTCGAGTTGGTCCCTAACCCTTAGAATAGATGGGGGTTACTGTACTACAAACTCACACTTTATGAGGGGCTATACTTGAAGATGACATACAGTATATCACAGAAGTGAGTACACCTCTTCATATTTCATAAATATTTTAGTATATCTTTTCATATGACTGTTAGAGGTCTTACTATTGCTTGGTCCAATTACCCCCCACAGAGAAATAATGAGTCACATTAAAGTCAAAAAAGATTTATTAAACTTTAAATAGAAAACAAATATTCCACATTAAAGTCTGTATTGAAGAATGCCGCTATACTTGTTACACCATCCCTAAAGCTAGATGGTACGCATGAAGGTAAAACTCTCCATCTCAACAGCCACGAGGAGAGATTAAATCTGTCATTTTCCTGTCTGTTTAACCGACAGAACTTTCAGAAAGTAGGGGCATAAAATAATATTAGTATATACTGACGAATAGTAAGTCAGAACAATGTGATTGACATACCACATTCTGAATCTATTGATCTGCATACTGTAACAGTGACAACACAAAAAATGACACTTGACTACAATGTAAATTAGTGTGTATACAGCTTGTATAACAGTGTAAATGTGTTGTCCCATCAAAATAATGCAACACACAGCCATTAATGTCTTAACCGCTGGTGACAAAAGTGAGTACACCCATAAGTGACAAGGTTTAAATTGGTCAAAGAGTGTCAGTATTTTGTGTGGCCACCATTATTTTCCAGCACTTCCTTAACCCTCTTGGGAATAGAGTTCACTAGAGCTTCATAGGTTGCCACTGGAGTCCTCTTCCACTCCTCCATGATGACATCACAGAGCTGGTGGATGTTAGAGACCTTGCACACCTCTACCTTCAATTTCAGAATGTCCCACATATGCTCAGTAAGGTTTAGGTCTGGAGACATGTTTGGCCAGTTGATCACCTTTCCCCTCAGCTTCTTTAGCAAGGCAGTCGTTGTTTTGGAGGAATTTGGGGTTGTTATCATGTTGGAATACTGCCCTGCAGCCCAGTCTCTGAAGGGAGGGGATCACAGTACATGTTGACATTCATTTTCTTTGTACCCCTCACCAGGTTGCCCCCACACACGCTTGACACCTTCTGGACCAAATATGTTTATTTTGGTCTCACCAGACCACTGGACATGGTTCCAGAAATCCATGTGCTTAGTCTGCTTGTCTGCAGCAAACTGTTTGCGGGCTTTCTCATGCATCATCTTTAGAAGAGGCTTCCTTCTGGGTTGACAGCAATGTAGACCAATTTGATGCAGTGTGTGGTGTATGCTCTGAGCACTGACAGGCTGACCCCTCACCCTTTCAACCTCTGGAGCAATGCTGGCAGCACTCATACGTCTATTTCCCAAAGCCAACCTCTGGATATGACGCTGAGCATGGGCACTCAACTTCTTTGGTCGACCATGGTGAGGCCTGTTCTGAGTGGAACCTGTCCTGTTATACTGCTGCATGGTCCTGCTGCAGCTCAGTTTCAGGATCTTGGCAATCTGCTTATAGCAGACCATTACTATGTAGAGCAACAATTTGTTTTTTCAGATCTTCAGATAGTTCACTACCATGAGGTGCCATGTAGATCTTCAAGTGACAGGTATGAGAGAGAAAGCTCAATAATGCCAAATATGAGAGTGATAACACCTGCTCCCCCTTTATACCTGAGACCTTGTGACAGTAACGGGTATCATGACACAAATGAGGGGAAATGACTACTTTGCCCAGTTTCTACATTGTTGTCACCTAGGGGTGTACTCACTTTTGTTGCCAGCGGTTTACACATTAATGGCTGTGTGTGTGTGTGGTGCATTATTTTGAGGGGACAGCACATTTACACTGTTATACAAGCTTTATACTCACTGATTTACATTGTAGCCAAGTGTCATTTCTTCAGTGTTGTCACATGAAAAGACACACTAAAATATTTATGAAATGTGAGGGGGTGTACTCACTTCTGTGATACACTGTAGATGGTGCAGCAGGTGCAGTATTCAACCACTAGACTACCAACAGGAATGTCCTCTGAGAAACCACATGACAGATCTGAAGGATCTGTACTGACTGATGATACATTTCTGGTCTAAGTCCAATGTGCCCTAAATGGCTTGGGACCTTGGTACTGAAGGCACACGTCTCCCTATATAAGTTTACTCAATCACTAATATCTGTTAAGGAAGCCCTTCTCTGTGCCCTACCACCGAAAGCAGTTCATTATGAGGAGACACAGAGGAGGTTTTTTTCCTGTTGTACATAGCACCCGAACTGTGGAATGGCCTGTCCTTGGAGGCTTGATTGACACCGCTGTTGGCATCCTTGTGGCACCAAGTCAAAATGTACTTATTTATTAGAGTCTTTGGGAGTTCAGGGTCAGGGCTTACATAGGTTTTAGTGCAATGGTTTTAATATGAGTTTTTAATTTTTGCTGTTTGTATTTAAATTGTTTTAAATACCGTATGTTTTTAAATGGTTTTTATACAGCTTTGAAAGCCAGCCTGAGATCTTGTGATACATGGTTGGCTATAAATAAATAAATAAATAAATAAATAAATAAATAAATAAATAACACCAACCATGCTTTTCTGGAATTTATTAAAGAAACTCAGAGTCCCGGATTGCAAGAAACAAACTCCTAGCTACAGTAAGCATCATAGAATCTTTGAAAATTTCATAATAGAAGGATAGAAAAGACATTATCTCATTTGAATATTGTTTTTTCTGATAAACGGCATGAAGTCACTTTTAAATTCTTTCAGAAATCCACAGTGTGGTGTCAGACAGTAAAGAAACCTTGGGAAGCATTTAGTCATGCCACATCTGTTCCCAAGATAAACAGATTACATTAATTCTTCCTGTAGTCAATATGGCTGGTATCATTAACACAGGATAAAACAGATGTATTTTTTAAA
>JAWVWN010006088.1:0-15020 GCA_037367305.1 Phrynocephalus vlangalii | reverse complement strand
ATTGTGGTCGCCATTTTGGATCCCCCCCCTCACTGCATGGCATGCAGCGAGACAGAAGACGAGGATGACCCCCACCCAGCCTGGTGCAAGCAGCCCAGGACAGGAGATGGGGGGAGGCCGGGGACACCCCCCCCCGAAACCACCCCTCTGGTAGGTGTCCTCAGGCAGGCATATTTTCGCCTGCTTTTTTGGCCGGGAGTCGGTTTTTTTTTTTTTTTTACTTCTTAAAACTTTTTTTTTCTGTGCTGCTTGGCATCGTGCGATCGCCGCGATGCCATTAACGACAACGAAAAACCTGACCCAATTTTTGTTTTTTTCGGGCCGGGTTCGAGCTGGAGCGGTGTAATTATCGTTACCATTTCCGTTACGTAACAGAAACGATAACCGAAAACGGAAATGACAATTTCACTGCTCCGTGCCCATGTCTAGTTAGTAATTGTACATGTTCCAGAATTACTGCCTATCCAGCACTCTTGCTTGGGCTGTGGTGTGGACACACTAGGTCAGTGATGGCAAACCTTTTAGAGGCCAAGTGCCCAAAGTGTGATTCAAAACCCACTAATTTTTTTGCGAAGTGCCAATACAGCAATTTAATCTGAATACAGGTGGCTGTGAAGGGGTGATGTCGGGTGCCCACAGAAAGGACTCCGAATGCCACCTTTGGCCCCCGTGCCATAGGTTCACCAACACTGCACTAGCTCAAGCATGACTAATGACTAGAGACACTAAGGAGGCATCCTTGTCCACAACTCACATTTTCTCTTGTTGTCCTCCTTACTCATCTATTGTCAGGCAATGGAAGAATGCTACAGAAGAGCTCTCTGCCTGAACCTAGCTAAGACACTGGCAGCTTGGAGCCAACGTATTTCCCTTATATGATTATTTTGTTGCCCAAATGATGCCTTGTAGGGAAATTCATACAACGGCACTAACTGAAGGCACAGCATAGTGCCCCTCATTCCCAGTCATAGACATTTGTTTTCTCCATTCCTTCTTAAACATCTAGAAATGTACAGGTGTGGAGGCTTTTCTCTTAGCAATCTGCCATGGGGTGTGCTGTGAGGTGTCTGGAAAAGTGTTTTATTTCTTGCTAGCAAGGGAAATCAGCACATGCGCAGCAATGTGCAGGAAAGAAGAATCCGAAAAAATTTAAGATGCATGGATAGTTAGCATTCAGTCTTTAATTTACTGAGTATTGAACATGTTGGAATGTAAATCTCTGTAAAAGCATAATATTGCACTGGTACATTTCTCCTGATGCAAAACACTTTGGCTGAACACCTGTTGTGCAAATAAGGAAGTAGCATAACTTATACACATGAATTGAGTGTAAGTCAAGACATCTCCATAGACATTTTCTGTTGCATACTGAGTTGCACAGTGCGGAGGGTGCAACAGATAATGTCTATGAAGATTTCTTAAATCATACCAGTGCATGTGTAGAAATTATTTTACTGTGTAATTATGCAACAGGGTTGTTAATTGTTCCATTACTAGTTTTAATAGAGCCTACTTTCAAGTAAGCATGCTCACAATTATGCTATGAATGAGCCAGGATATATAAAATAGGTTTTTAAAACCTTTGGATATAACTATGAAATTAGAAGGCTCTGAACATTCTGGAGTGTAAAAATCTAGCTATTTGTGTACAATTTGTTTTGAAGAGCAGAAGGCATTGGCTAGATTACACGCAAGGATAGCATACAAAGAAAAAGCTGAACAGATTAGATGCCTATTTTTGATTGTTTGTTTTGAAAGCGGCCTGTAGCTGTTTTCCCCTTCATGTCCGACGCTGTCTTCTCCTTTTTAATAATCTTCTGCGTCGCCTCTACAGATGGCAAGTAAAGCTTTCTCATAATGGCCGGAAGAAAAATGCTACAAAGAAATAAATGAGCATTAAAACTGTGTATCTTTTTCTAAAAAGTGTCACTTTGCCTAAATGCTGAATTACTTTTTAGGAACCTTGATGGAACATTTGGGCAGAAAGGACAGAACAATCCAGCTGAAGGGAGTTTGAAGATTATCCTGATTCAATTTTACTTCATAGAACAACCTATGCTAGAGGCAGTTGAAGTTGCTACTGCAGTCATTCTTTCCCAATGTAACTCATATCTGGCTAGATTATGTGACACAAAGACAATAAGGGACGTCAACACATAGTTGTGCTGATTGCTCATACTGTTTATCTACTGGCAGATTGTTCAGTACATTTACTGTATTTCTCACATTTCAGAGGTGTACTCTGACAAATCAGATTATCAACAAAGAGATCACATCTAAAAACATCACTCTCTTAATGTAACATAGAATGCTAGAGCCCCTGTTCTTATCTATAGCTAGTACCCTGAGTTTGCTCTGTGCCCAAATGATACAACTGAAATGAATGGCATGAATGGCTGGGCAAACACCATGTGTAGTTGAAACATCATAGTGTCTTATGGCACAGTGATTAAACTGCTATGCCGCAGCCAAATTCTGCTCACAACCTGCAGTTCAATCCCAGGAAGCCGGCTGAAGTTTCACTCAGTCTTCATGAAGTTGTTAAATGAGAACCCAGCTCATGGGCGGCAGCGGCGGCTGTGCGCGCGTAGGTTGCATAATTAATTTGTAAACTACCCACAGAGTGCTTTAAGCACTATGTGGTGGTATATAACAGCATGTGGGTGGGCTTGTTTGCTTGTTTGTTACAAAGAACTAATTTTCCATTTCAAGCGTCTCTTGTAATTTTCATGGCAACATATTCATGATATCTATACGGTTTTGATTTTCACAGTGATTTGCTTTTGTGGAGAGTATGGATCTTTGGATCAGTAATCTGGGATTTATCGTAAGCTAGGGAATCCTTTGTATGATATCATCTAACTTGCGATCCTAAATAAGAGGAGGGATACATCCCCAGTTGCTGGTCCGCCTTCGTCGCCTCTGTTGGAGGAGCTTGGGCCTGTTTCTGCTGTCGAGGTCTCCAGAGCTATGGCACATTGCCGGCCTGCCTCCACTCCTTTCGACCCTTGCCCTGCCTGGCTAATTAGAGCTGCCAGAGGGACCATGGCCGAATGGGCTTCTGTCATCGCCACCGCCTCCTTCAGCGAGGGGGTCTTTCCCTCTCGCCTGAAGGAGACGGTGGTAAAGCCCATTCTTAAAAAACCGGGCCTGGCGGAGGACGACCTTTCAAATTATCGCCCAATCGCCAACGTCCCGTTCATGGGCAAGGTGATCGAGAGGGTGGCGGCGGTCCGGCTGCAGTCATACCTGGAGGATCGGCAGTGCCTCGATCCTTGCCAGTCCGGGTTCAGGCCCCGCCGGGGTACCGAAACAGCTTTGGTCGCCCTGCAAGATGACCTTCTCCGGGCGGCCGACAGGGGGTGCTCTACCCTGTTGGTCCTCCTGGATCTGTCAGCGGCCTTTGATACCGTCGACCACGGTATCCTGTTGGACCGGCTCTCTGAGGTCGGAATTGGAGGCACTGCTCGCAGTTGGCTCCGTTCCTTCCTGGAGGGCCGGCCACAGTACGTACAGCATGGGGGGGGAGTTATCGGCACCTTGGATCCTCCCTTGTGGGGTTCCTCAGGGGTCATCTCTTTCCCCCATGCTGTTTAACATCTACGTAAGGCCGCTGGCGGGGGTCATCAGGAGTTTTGGAGTCTGCTGTCATCAGTACGCTGATGACACGCAGCTCTATCTCTCCTTTACCACCTCTGCTGTGGAAGCTGTGGAGGTCCTTGACGGGTGCCTGGAGGCCGTACTGGCTTGGACCGGGGCGAACAGGCTTAAGCTCAACCCCGAGAAGACGGAGGTTATGTTCTTCGGGAGCCCGCCGTCGGGGTACGGTGGCCCCCTCCCTTGTCTGGGGGGAGTTTCCCTCCAGCTTGCGGAGAGGGTGCGGAATCTGGGTGTGCTCCTGGACCCGGCGCTTACCATGGAGGCTCAGGTGGCGTCGGTGACCAGGTCCGCCTATTACCATCTCCGTCGGATTGCCCAGATCCGCCCGTACCTCGACGCGAACTCCTTGAGAACAGTGGTCCAAGCTCTGGTGATCTCGAGGCTGGACTACTGTAACGCCCTCTACATGGGGTTGCCCTTGAATCTTCTCCGGCGACTGCAGCGGGTACAGAACGCAGCGGCCAGGCTGGTGGTTGGTGTGCGTCGTTATGACCACATCACCCCAGCCTTGGCCCGTCTGCACTGGTTGCCCGTTGCGGCCCGGATTAGATTCAAGGTCTTGGTTTTAGTTTATAAAACCCTCCATGGCTTGGGACCAGACTACCTGGCAGAGCGTATCGCTCAGCGATCAACCTCGGCCCGTCCCGTTCGGCAGGCGCGAGCGCACTTGCTCCGGGTCGCCACTCCTCGGGAAGCCCGGAGGACAAAAACTCGGACCCGGGCTTTCTCTGTGGCGGCCCCCAGCCTCTGGAATTCCATCCCCAGTGAAGTGCGCTCTGCAGAGTCCCTGCTGGCCTTCCGAAAGGCGCTAAAAACCCATCTTTTTCGGGAGGCCTTTGGCGATGCTTAATTGGTTTTTTTTTTGGGGGGGGCGCCATCGTAATCAGCTTTATTTAATTTGTCTTGTCTTGTTTTATTATAATATTTTTTGTAACTCTGTTTGGCTATTGCAGCCTTGTGTAAGCCGCTTAGAGTACATTGTAGATAAGCGGGATATAAATTTAATAAATAAATAAATAAATAAATAAAATATCTTGTTCTGAAGGGGAAGTCTAAGGTAACACAGAGTTTAACAACATTATTATTTTGAATTATAGTTCTTATAATATTCTTGCTAAGATGACCATTACCAGAGAGTTGTAGGTGACAACATTAACTTTTCCAAGCTTTGTGTGAATAATTGACTTATGAAATGATACTTCTAGAAATTTCCATGCATTCTTGGATTTCACTTTCTCTTTGGTAATACTACTGAGTAGAGATGGGCATAACTCACTGGTTCAGTGATCAATGCTAGTTTGGATAACATCTGAAGAGATGTTCCACACTTTGGTACCCTGCCCTCTCTAGTGGGTGCTCCCTAAGACAAAGTGCCCAGAGGAGGTGCGCCTGGGAAGCTGAGGTGCTGCTTCTGAGCGGGCAGCCGCCAGAGGGAGCAGGGCACCAAACTGTGGAACGTCCAAACGGGCATGAACTGCTGAACTGACAGTTTATGCTCATATCTCTAGTACCGAGTGTGACATTAGGATTCTGGCCCTGGTCAGACCCTCATAGGTCTGGTTGCCCAGGGTCACAGGAGAAGAGCAGCATGATTTCAATGTGCCCCAGAAGTCAAACATGTAATTAGCTTATCTGTACCTGTGGGCCAAGTGGATGTAAATAGACAGCCTGTATTCATAAAGCTGCATCTGTATTGGCCTTTATGTGATCCAGACTCCTATGCAGTGTTGTGCTACATATAATTGTACAGTATTGACTATGGTTCCCTTTACCAGATGTTTGTGCCCTATGCCTGGGAGGCAACCGTGTTTTGACTGCATTGTTTATTTGTGTGTGTGTGTGCACGGGATGGTGGTGGGGAGTTACAATGCTTCTTGTTCAAGAGTCAGGGAAACTGGTTTTATGAACTTCCAAACACTTTGAAATAATGTATTTAACCTAAGACAATTGGAATAACATTTTATGCAAGCATTCTTAGTGAAGCTGTATTCTTTTGGAGTAACAGCTTTGCTAAACATAATAAATAATCAATTCCAGCAACCATAAAGCCTGTTTTATTTCTCAGAGAGTTCAGGACAAAACTACAGTTGACAGTAAAAGGAAGGAGAGTACACTCTAAATCTCATCAGAGTTTCAATGAATCGTTTCATCTTTATCTGTAACAGTAGTAAATAACTGACTGGGAAAGGACTGAACTTTGGTTAAGATACAGGAAGTCCATTATCTTTTGTTGAGTACCAGTGAGTGCAAAGCCTCAATGGATTACTAACACAGACTCCCCCATTTGCCCAGGCATCTTTGCTATGGAAATGGAGATCCCCACTGCAAATAACTGACTGAAACAGAGGTAGTGTATATGCCCTTGCACAAACAGGGAAAAATCAGACTGTTCCATTCATGTCCACTGCATACACATTTTAATCAAATGTGATCCTGGCATTGATAGCTACGGATTTGCATAGGATTTTAAACTGATTATTTCATTTCTAAAGGGCTAAATTGTTACAGTTCAGTATGCCTGACCTTGATATCTAAGGATTTACATGGGATTTTAAACAGATTATTGCTTAGTTCTTAATAGTTAAATGACTGCAGTTCAGTACCACATGAGACTGACATGTACTGAAGACTTACTCTGATATCATGAAGCAGTGATTTCCCATATCTTGCTTTATACCGTTGTCTTATAGTCATCAGATCTATTTCACTTCTGGCAACCAGAATCCTTATAATGGTTTTATTATGGAATCCTAGCTCCTGAAATGGGAAAGAGACATTTGTTAGAGATTTCTAATTTGATATAGAACTTAAATACACCATCCTTTATACCTTCTAGATAATAAGGAAGAACAATTATGCTATGAGAAATGTGGATTGATATATTTTTATTTTCTATGAGATAGGATTTCTTAATAATACACTGTGTACAGTAAGGGAGACGTACAACGATACGTTGAACCAAAATAATTTACATTTCTAAGCTGCCTTGATTATTTTTGGGTGCATTTTCATTTTGGAGATTTTCAGTAATAGTGTTCATCATAGTAATGATGAGTAGTCCAGTTAAAATAAGGCTAAGACTGAATGTGATCACAAAATTCCATCTTTCCTACTACTATTACAAGTTCATGTCCTTTTTAAATGGGGCCACTCTATAAGAAGCTACATGCTAATTTTGCTAAAACAATCAACAACACCCCGATCAGCTTAAATCTTCAATGGTTTTTCAGTCTAGACAAAATTGAGTTTGAATAGATGTTTGTGGAACAATGGTGACATCTCGTGGACAAAGTTTTTGAACAGCACTTATTGGCATGTCTCTTGCTCCAAAGTGGCAAATCAGTTTTCTAATTTATGATGGGACTTTTCTTCTTCTAAGAGAGAAAAATAAACAGGATAGAAATAACTGTTTGCAAAGTTTGTAGTTCCTTTTGAAGAGAACTCACTTGTCTCAGAAACTGGGGGACAAGGCAACTTAGAATAGAATAAGAAACAAGTGCAATTAAACAGATAAGATTATTTTTTTCAGGAAAACCTTCAAAATATATTAATTTATTCATTTTGTGTTGTTGAGAAGATTGTATCTAACAGGCTAATAAATGTTTACTTGCAAACTCTTATTAAAATGATGAAGACTACCATTGATTTGCTAACTAGCCATTGCATGCACACAGAAAGGCAGAGATAATATCAGTGCATTCCTAATACTTGTCAATAATTATGCTTAAAGATCAGAAGTAGTAGTCAAGGTTGTGCTGGTAGACTCTACCCTCTCTTGACAGTGAAGTACCATTCAGAAGTATTCTTAATTTGTTGTTATTCTTTTGCCACTCTACACTATTCTGAAGTACAAAGTAAATACTTCTCAGAAATTGTACACAGTCTTATAAACATGTTTGGGGAATGTGATTCAGACACACGTGCTATACAGCATTTTTATAACTGGGAAACAGGATAACCACTCCCTGTAGTTGTCTACTTCTTATCCCAGAGGTACTAACACCTAAATCCCTTGCTTCATCCCGAATAGAATTGATCCCTTGAGTCGGTGGAAGTTCCATCAGTACTATCTGTGTAAGCATTGCTGAATCATTCAGACATTCAGTCAGTTGGTCTGCTGTAGTTTCATCCTTTGGACTGTTCAGATGTTATACTTCATACCTAACTGAAATACTGTACCTTAATAAGCAAGGAAAAAGGAGAGGCATCAGCTTTAAATTAAAAATATAAGCAACTTTGTGTATTGCAAACATTTGAAACAATAAGAGAAATCTTAAAAACAACAACAGACAATAACTGCACCCCCATATAGTAATGGAGTTTATTGCATAGTTTGTGGGATGACTTGGCCTCTTAGACTATGCCTCCTACTATAGTTGTGTGAGGCTGGAAGAGTGAAGGACATATTATAATCTATCTACAGCCCTCACACGAAAAATCCCCAGACCACAGAACAACCCCTAACAAAAACAAAGCGAATCAACCCCCCCAAAGGGTTACAAGGAATGTGGGTTGGCAGGGAGGTGTTTTAGGGCAAGAGAAATTCAGTCTTTTCTGTGCATCACTATGCTTTTTGACCCCCAGCAATGCCTCCCATCTCTAATTTTGGCTCATCTATAGGAAGCAAGTTGGTTAGGGACAACATTTCCTGAAGTGATCAATTGCAGTAAGATAAGGGGGTGAGGGGGATAAGGTTTGACTTCATAGTGCATGGTTAAACTGCACTACTCTACTTATGACTGGAGTTCTACTTATGACCTCAGTCAATGGTCTCAGGTAGCTGGCTAGAGATTGATTCAGCCTTCCTTCCTTCTGAGGTCAGTAAATTGAGTACTCCACTCATGGTGTGTGTGAGAGAGCAAAAGTGTAGCCTGTATAATTACATTGTAAACTGCCCAGAGAGTGCTCCAAGGGCTATGTGGTGATATATAAGCAGCACACTTTACTTTTTTTTGTCTTAAATACCTTTGCACTGTATCAGAGCTGGCAAATTTACTTTTCTGGACTGCAGTTTTCAGAATCTCTTAGCCAGTGGCCACAATAGATTCTCAAAGTTGTATATCAGAAATGTAGCTTTTCTGGTCTATATGTGAACAAGGTGGTCACATGAATGCAAGAGCTACAACTGCCCAAGTTTCCATTGCCTTTTATTTCAAAAAGGTGCAACGGCAACAGGCAGTAGCTCTCTCGGGGCAGGAGTGAGGGAGCTGTACTTTATTGTTGAGTTTCTTTCTGTGCTTTGGAGGTTAGCAATTTGCCAGAACAAAACAGGAGATTTACTCTGGTAAGTAGTAGTCATTCATGGCAGAGCTGTTGATGGAAAGGGCTCCTGCCTACTGCTTGAAATGACAAAACAAAGGCTGTCCCAGAGCCCCAATCTGCTCTCAAGAGGTGGGAAAAGTCCTGTGGAGCATCTCTCCAGCTATGGCAAGCAACACTGTGTGGACATTAAGTCCATCTGTTATGAAGGACTGATTTTCCAACAACAAAAAACTCTAAATCAATTAATACTACTAATCAGCCAATGAAATATGTAATATCTAGGTTTCTTGGGTGCCAATACACTTTGGACATGCTAGCTGCTCATTGTCATGTTAGCAGTTCTTAATGAAAATGGGATTATATTGGACAAGATGCAGCTGAGAATGTCTATGACATTTTTCTGACTGCAAACCCTGCCTTTTGCAAGATGGTACATAACAAGTAATTTCAGATTTTGTACACCAGGGGGTGAACAAATCTATGTAGAGGACCACGTTTTCAATGAAATACCAAAAAAAAAAAAAGAATGAAAGAAAGAAAGAAAGAAAAGAAAAGGAAATTAAAGAATAAAAAAGAAAAGAAAGAAAAAGAAAGAAAGACTACATTAAAGGCCATACTCACTGCTGCATCTTATCAGTGGAACAAAACTACCTATGGCTAAGTAATGATCATTGAACATTTCTGATGCATTTATTCTTGTTCCCCCGCTACATGTTGCCTATTTAAATAGCATAACTGTTGAAACACAGATTTTCCAGGAAATAAAGTGTATTGAACAAATTTATTTATGAGTAGAGAACATTAGGGCTTGCTTGTAAATTATGAAGTGGTTTGAATTCTAAGACATTTGAATGTGTGTGTGTGTGTGAGGGGGGGCAGTGGTGGCTTTGCTTCTGCCGGATCGCTACATTAACTGGATTGTTTAGGATTTATAATTGGTAGATTATAATAAAGTCCTAACACTAGTAATGAGGGCTTTAAAGTATGAGGATTATAACTTCTTAAAAGGAAAGTGGGAAAGTTAGCAAACTAAAAATGAGTAAAACTGCAAATACTCACGTGAATTGCATTGTAAATCCGATAAGCAAAATAGGACGCTTTGTCTCTGACACACAGAACTGAGGAGGAAAATCAGACAGTCGTCAAAACCTTCCTGTTACAATTATAAATGATCAAATTTAAAACATAAAAAAATATTTAGTACTTGCTTTAAAATGTGTTGTGCATTAGTTTTCTAATTAGGTTTTCTAAGCACTCATTAGACCTACAAGTTCCAAAAGCTTCTGATAATGAATTGTTTTGTTGTTGTTATTCTCTCTCTTATCAAGTATCATCGGTATATTGAAGCTAAGTCCTGCAGGGTCAACACCCTGAGACTATATGTGCTGTGCTTTCCCACCTCTAAGCTTAGATGCATTCCTCACAGTAGCTCTGGGCGTTTATACACGACCCCTAAACTCCGGGGCAAATGGCTCCCAGCTCCGGAGCTTAAAAATGTTTACCCACCAGCTCCGGAGTTAACAGGAAATTAAGTGCGACCCCGCCCACTTTAGCGCGTCCCAGCGCAGCTTTCAGGTACCTGCTCTTTGGAGGTGAAAATTATTTGATCCAGTAGTGAGTGCGGGGCTCTCCTTGCTTCTGTTTGTTGTTTTTTGGCTCCCGCCCCTTTAAGAGCTACTTTTACAGAGACGAGAGGCAGAACGAGGTGAGCGGCATGCTTTTCTTTCTCTTTTTCTCCCCTCACGCAGCCAGCAGCCAGGAAGTGCGGAGGGGGTGGGGACACAGGAAGAGCGACGAACCCCTAAGATCTCTGGTCCGAATTTAAGTGGCCAGCGGATCTTAGGGGTCATGTAAAAAGGCCCTCAGAGAGCAGTAGTTTTTCCAAGATACAGTAAAATGTAGCTGCCTGCACATTTTTTTACTCTTGTGAAGGGCACTTGCTGTGCAGACTGTCATAATGAGCACCCACTCTTTCACTACATCAGGGTATATATTGGAATTGAAGGAGACTCCAGAAATTAACAGGAACAATTTCTTTGAAAACAAGATATGGCTGAGTCTAAAACAAATCCAAGAGCTGTTACTCGACAGAGACCAGAGAGTGAGAAACAGATAGAATGAGAAAACAAAAATAATTACTACATAAAAATTTTAAAATCAACAAGGGGTAAAATGAAACCGTTAAAAGTTTTCAATGCTTTAGTTCAAACACCAATCATAAAACATTTTTCCTGCCTTTGTTCAATCATCAGTCAAAACTGTTTGATACAGCCTTCTGGTGAGTTAGCTCTTTCATAATTTGGGCCTATTCTAGTTGCAGTTTACTTAAACATTTTATTTGTTTGCTTGCCAGCAACTTTTTTTCCTGATAAGGTGACCCAAGGCGACTCACAATATTAAAAACTAAAACATAATAAGACACAAATAGAGTCGCCCCAATTGAATCAATAAGCTTACATCCTCCCCCACCAAGTGGGCCTACTCTAAGGCAACTTAATATACTAAGCAACAGGATTGTACCCACTTGAAAGGATGGTAATACTAGGAAAAGTTGAAAGCAGGAGGGGGGAAATGAAGATCTGATGAGGTGGATTAACACAATAAAGGAAGCCATGGGCTTGAGTTTGCTAGACTTGAGTAGCACTATTAATGGGGTCATTAATTCACTGGGGGGGGGGAATAAATCAAAAGTGACTTGATAGCACATAATAAAGTCATAAATATTACAGTTACAAGGATTTTATTACCTATTGCTATGAGTAGTTCCTGAAAGTATCCATCATAACATTCATTAATGGCATCAACTATGTCTTGCCCAGAGATACTCTGAAACTCCTGAAAAACTTTAAAATACATACATGCACACATGTTCATGGTTGATTAGCAGTTTTTTCCATCATTTACGCTGAATACATAAACTTAAATATTGGTGCTTCTAACCATTGCTACTTTCAAGTGTTCAAATAGAGATACAACTCAATATCCACGGATTATATATATATATCCTGTCATCAAGGTGTGTGCTTGGAAAATCGTTACTGCCCAAATAAATACTGTATATGAATACTTATTTTATTAATTATTAGATTACGTTTCAAGCCATGTTTATAACCGATGGAGGCAGGGGCTCCCGTTTCAATCCGCATTGTAACTCCCAGGGAAGAAATCAGCCAAGATAACCTGGAGTGTATGCGGCTGATGGGGTTACCTGCCCTGCCACCCTAAGACCCAGGGCAGGTGGCATGCTACCAGAGGCCACCAGGAGATGAGGCTGGCAAGCTACCTCTGAGCACTTCATACATAGAAAAGCCTAGGTATGTGCGTTCACCATATATTGGACACGACAGCAGACAGCACATAGTTATTCTTACAGAGACCTTGGACATGAGAACATGTCAAACTGGCTGACCCTTGGCAGCAATAGATTCAGGTGGTTGACCTGGCCTCCCATTGTAGTAAGCTAACTTAATCCTTTTATTTTATTTTAATTTTTTTGCCTCCATTGACAGCCACACAACTAGCTTTCCCTGTTTTAGTCCAGGAGCATATCATCTATTCACATTCTAAGTTCATGCACTGAATGTGCTTGATTACACAAATATAATACAGAACTGAACCAAAATGATAAATTCCTGTAGTCAGGGCTCAGTGAAGTTATGTTACCCATCCACAATTGCTGGTAGCTCTTGTTGCACAGAATCATCTGCAGCATGTTTTTGTGTTCTCCAGTCTTCTGCTGGCATGCTTCCCACAGGACCTAGAGCATTAGAAGAACATTTGATGATCAAAAGACCACCACCATGAGCAGCTTTTTGAAAATGAGTAGAACTTGCTGATAGCTACCATAGCATCCTGAGCAGCCATCGCGGGATCTGCATACCCCTCTTGTCTTGTTCCCTGGAAAAAGTGAATGCATGAAACATAGGATGTGTAAATATCACCCCAGTGTACCACAGTCCATGCCCTGGAAGCCCATTTTCCTGCCCAAACATATGTCAAAGGTGGTTGTAGCTTTTTTTAAAAAAAAAAACACCTCAATTTTCATTGCCTTTGCCTTTGCTCTTGGATTGCCCTTCTCTATCTTGCTTCACCTCTGATTGGACTTTATTGGTTTGAACCCAAGACTACTTTTGGGCTGTCTCTCTGGGTTGCCTTCAACTGGTTTATCTTCTCTCTGTTTAGGTAGACTTGCTGCTGCAACTGCGTGACCTTTGAACAGAAGAATATACAGTTCAGAACTTTGGCTTACCATAAAGCTTTTTTAGACTTTCCTAATTCCTACTCAACTATGGAAAGTCTTTGTAAGAACCTGTAGGAAGCATCCTGTTACTGTACTTATCTGACTTGGCGTAATTGAAATGGCATACAGCCGAGCAGTGACATGCCACTAGCTAAGAAGATCACACTTGTATTTTTCACTGTGTACTAGCTGTGTGACCTGCACACAGCCAGGAATACACATATAGACTCCTTCTCTCTCTGTGTGGTGTCGTTACAGTTGTGACCGACTCTTCGTGACTCCATGTCTATGGAGTGGCAATTCTCTGCTGAGAGTTAAATCAAATATTATAACTAGAGATGGGCACGAAACGAACAATTTTTATTTCTCTTTTCGTTTTTTCATTTCGTTACATAATGAAACGACAAACAAATTTTGCCTCTGAAATGTAACGAAACGAACAGAAACACCGGAAATTTTGTCTTGCGTTTCGTTTGCGTTACTGCAATAAGAGTGAATTGCTTAAAATCCTTTAAAAAATCAGAAAAATTGAAATAAATAGTAACGAAACGGTAACAAAACAAACGAAAAAGAAAACAATTTTTTCCAAAAATTCGCGAAAAATGGAAACGAACCGAAATGGACCCTGCAAACGACAAATGACAAACGAAATGAAATTTTTTTGATTCGTGCCCATCTCTAATTATAACTCTTAGTTATGTTCTTTTAATTATGCTGGCATGCCTAGGGATATCGAAAGCAGAGTTTGTGTGCATATCTCTGCCATCCTAAACAATTTAAACTTTCATGTGTGTAGTGTTAAGGAGTATAAAACTTATGAAGGGCTACTTTAAAGCTAATAATCCCTGAAAGAAGGCGGAGGTTGAGTTTGATTTCAATAAGAGGTTTATTTTTCTTCCAACGAGAGGTGCCCCCTCATCTCTCAATCTTTTGGACTGAAAATTCAGCACCAGTCTTGCTATTATATCTTCCAAAATTAATATTCCTATTCTGGTTCACCTAAACAGCAAACAGTCTTTGAACAGCAATACTATAGAAATTATTTCACCTGAGCAAGGTTCATAAGTGTATCTCTGAAGTGTCCAGAAGTCTCAGAGTAAATGTCTTGTAGAGGGTCACTATCATATTCTAGAAACAACACAATAAACATCTTTGAAGGCGTCATAGAACATTTAAGTGAAAGAGAACAAATGTGTTGAAATGTTGAAGAGCATCAATCTGATACTCTCTGAAATGCAATTTAAAACTCATCTATGATATAAACCAGCAGTTTTCACATGCACTGTTGGTAGCGCAAGAATGCAAATGCAAAAAATGCTATGAGAATTTTAAAAGAAAAAAATTAAAAAAGGTTTTCAATGTTACATTAAAAATAGTTTTTCCAAGTATTATTGCACTTGAATGTAGTGCAAAAATTAAAACTATAAGGCGACAGTTTGGTACCTAATTTGGGCTTACTTCTGAGCAGACTTGTGCAGGATTGTATGATAAAAGTTGTCAAAACATCTTTATATTAATGCTAGTAGAATTGTATGCATGTTCATATTGCTCTCTATTTTGAAAGTGAATAGTTAAGGTGAGTCAACTAAGAGCTGGATGAGCATCTTATGGTCCACTCTTGCCACCTTTTATCTCAAAGACATGCAAATTAAGCCCTCACCACATTATCAGTGGTGGAAACTAGCAGAACAACAGAGAACATATTGTAAACACAGGATAATCCTGGTTCACATTGCTGTATTGATGCTTCGTGCTAGCATGGAGTTGGACAAGATGGATTGCTCATACCTAATGGTTATCACAGACTTTTTACTGGTGCAGGTATATCCACATTGAAAAGGAGAAGAAGAAATAGTAT
>JAWVWN010006084.1:0-19500 GCA_037367305.1 Phrynocephalus vlangalii | reverse complement strand
AAAGTGACTTAGGCATGGTCGTTTTCTTGCCTGAGGGTCTCTCTTGGGCTTGTTGTGAATAAGGGGGAAAAGGGGAGACTTGTTTTTCCCTTTGAGCTTTGGGGAAAAGAGAGTTTGAAGGTAAACTGATGAAGAAACTTGCTGCGGGCATCTATTAATTTCCCACTCTGAACGACTATGCTAGATGACATGCTGGTTCCGTGGCAAAAAGAAGTGCATCATTAACACAAAAAGAGTGGCAATTTTTTTTCCCACAGAATCTTGATTCAATTTGCATTTTCCGACTCACTTGCTTTTGTTTTGTAAACTGGCCAGAGTGTACTTGAAATAGGAGGCAGTACGACTTATTTGCTTGTCTAATGTCTCAGACATAATATATGAGGAAACATGTGAATCTGCTTTAGCATGGGGTTAATCAAGAAATACAGCTGGTCTAAAATATTTTGTGCCCTCCCGGGGTTTTTTGACTCCAGCTGTGGGCAGGTCGGAGGGTGAGGGGGTAGGGTGGCCATCTTTTACGGGGAAAATCTCTTTTTGTCAGGAGATCCAAGGTGTTGGGTGTGTCCTGGGTTAGGATGACTTCACCTATTGGTGGGTCATTGGGACAGGTTTGGCATTGTGCTGGGTTTACCGTGTTCCCAGAAACCCTACACAATCCTTCCAGAGCTCACTGAGTTCATCTCGGTGGCTTTGTTGAGCCCCCCCCCCCGCCGCCTTTTGCTGGTCGGGGGACTTAAACGTGCATGCCGAGAAGTGGGCTTTCAGAAGTGGCTCTGGGGCCCATGGGTCCATGGCTCCATGAATCTGTCCCAGCTTTGTTGTTTGTCCCACCCATAGAGCAGGGCATACCCTGGACTTGCTCTTTTCATCCATGTCACCCAGATCAAAAAGCTGAAGGTTGGGGACATTGTTCCTCAATTCATGTCATGGTCAGACCATCATCTGCTGTCTTTTCCCCTGTTGATTGCTGCCCCACCACACAGGGAGCCTCAACCCCTTGTTTGGGCCCACTCCTGAAGGCTTCTGGACCCTGAGCAGTTCCTGGAGGCCTTTGGGGAGCTTCCTGATGGTCTGGCTAATGATCCAGTAGAAGCCCTGGTGGAGAGGTGGTATGAGGATACCACCTGGGCTGTTGACTGGATCAACCCCAAGCGTCTTCTTCGTTGTGGAGCTAGCTCTTGGCCGTGGTTTAGGGTCTCACCAATTTCCAAAATTTTAAAAAAATTCTTGAAGGAACCAGTTAAAAGGAGGCCAACAGAAGATCGGGGATTAAAAACCACGCCCTCTGGGGGAAACCCTAAAAAAACTTGCATTTAGCCTTCAAAATAAAACTAAGGGAGACATATCACTTTTAATTTTTTAAAAGATACAGGGGAGGGGCAGGACCTTTTCTCGTCATCCAAAGTGCAAGGATATAAAACACGAAGGTTAAGAGCCAGTTTCATTGAATATACTGAAAAACACCCTAGCTGTCAGAGCAGCACAACGGGGGGGATGGGTATTGTGGCAGGTACAATACGGGATCCATTCAAGAAAATTAGACAACCACCATTTTTTTTAGTAGCGGGTTGATTTTAATGGCCTAAATTAACCCCCTTTAAAACTCCATTATTGTATGAGTCTATGTTGCTTTTGCTTATTTTGGTGATACAAATTAAATTTTTTGGGAGGGCATCAAAAGTGGTTGGGGGAAAAAGTATGGTACAACTCACTACTTTAGGTGGGGGGTCTTTTATAGTTATAATATTTGGGATAGAGTGTTGAAAAGCAATGTTCCTTTAAAATACATTTCAACACACTCCTTTTTGCATTCTAGATTATAGAGGAAGTTTTCCAACCACCATGGGGAAATGGACATGACTGGGGGGCTGTATTTAACTTAGCTAATTGACTCGAAAAAAATACAAGGATGGTTTTAATCTAATTGGGCACAGACGAGCAGCATAAAATATGAAACAATGGATCCCATGCCAAATTGGGGACCTAGTAAAATTTATACCATTTTAAAGGGGGGTTTTTTTATCTACTTTTTTAGCTCCTTGGATCAATAAAAGTGGCAAAGCATTCCTCTTGCTGCACTCTATCCATTCTAGCTATGCAAATCAATTAACTATTTTAGCAAAAAAAAAAAAGACTTTAAAATTTTCTATTTAAGGGAGGTCAGGATTCACCCCCAATTGTGCTTTTTGCATTTGGGAAAAGTATACAGTTGAGACTATTTTGGGAACTGAGGGGGCTGCTGAAAGCTTTGGCAAATCCTTTTTTCTTTAATTTCCCATCCATTTTACGTTTCCTGAGATCTGCCTAAATTTTTTCTTCCCCAAGACCACAAAGTTAATATCATTTTTTGATTCAAGTCTATTTTTTTTTGGTTGTATTTTTTTTCCTTGAAAAGTAAATCACTTCATGTGTTTGTGTTCAGGTTCGTGACGACTCTTTTTTGACCCCATTCCATAGCTTTTTTGGCAGGGAAAACAGGATGGTTTCCAATTTCACTCCAGGGGCCTAAAATCATGGTATTTTTCCCCGGACTCCCCATCCAATACTAACCAGGGTTGACCATCTTAACTTCGAAATCAGCGAGTTTGGGTGTCTTAGGGCATCTAGGGACTGTCCTTTTGATGTAGAATATGATGGGATACCCGCAAGAAACAAGAAGTTAAACTAGCTTGAAGTACTCTGGGTGTACTTCTTTTATGGTCTGAAAGAATATTGTAAAAATTTTAACGGGTAGGGCCACAAAGAAAATTTGTCATATATCCTCTACCAACCCGGGGGGGGTAATTTGAAGGATGGGGGCCCTAAATCACCAGCTCCAAAAATGCATTTAATCACCCCGCTCCCTCCCAAAAACAATTTCTCAATTTCCCCCTTTTTTTTCACAAATAACCCTTCCCATTTTTCTTAATCTCCAGTGGCTTTGGACTTGGAATGAGTGTAGTTGCCTGGAACCCTTATGGAACATTTAGGGAAAAGGGTTTTGGGGGGTCACTACACTGCATGTACCTCACAAGCCCAAAAAGAAAAAAACTTAGCTCCAATTTCAAATTGCTTCAATGACTCAAAATGTCTTTTTCGCCCTCAAAAGGGCTGAAAACTTTTTTTTCCATGTTTTGAAATCTGAACCCCTCCCACCTATGACCAGTTTTTTTAAAGTTATATAGAAGCATGCACAATTTTTCAATTTTAAAAAGCCTCTTTTTACAAAAAAGTATTGGTGACAAAAACAAAAAGGTATGTGGGTATTTCAAAGCCAGGGAAAGACACATCCCCCTCGACCATCAGACATTCCAAGTCCTGTTCCAAGCGCATTTCAAGATTTGGGATCCTAAGTCATACACTTATGTTAATTTCAAAAACACAAAACCCTAGAACACCTCCCAACTCTCAAAAGATCTAAGAGAGCAGTTGGACTGTGCCTTTGTGCAATTCATTATGCCCTTTAAAAATCAACACTAGCAGTGGGGTGTAATTCAGGAGACCAGAACACGTATCGTTAAATTGGGACACCCAAAAGAAATAGTCGTGTGGGAGAGAATAACAGATACTCCTTCAAGAATCCTTGTATGTAACCATGGTCCCCCTTTCTGTAACAAGCCTGAACTCCCAGTTTTTTTATTTCACCATTACCTGCTTAACATACCTAAATATACCACCTTCCTTTTGTGATATAAGGTGGAAATCTTTTAGTGGTAGATATTATACATTTTCTATGTCTCTTGTGTTTTCAGATGTAGAGCTTGTGTCCAGTATGACTTATTTAATTATGTTAAATAATATTAATTTTGTGTGTGTGTTGTGTGTGTGTGTGTGTGTGTGTGTGTGTGTGTGTGTGTGTGTGTGTGTGTGTGTGTGTGTGTTGTGTTGTGTCGTTACAGTCGTGACCGACTCTTCGTGACTCCATGTCCATGGAGTTTTCTTGGCAGGAATACTGGAGTGGTTTGCCAGTTCCTACTCCAGGCTGCCATACAGCACCTGGTATTCTCTGGTGGTCTCCCATCCAAGTACTAACCAGGACCGACCCTGCTTAGCTTCCAAAACCAGGCAAGATCGGATGTGCTTAGGGCATATAGGCAGCTCTAAATAATATTAATAAAGCAGTTAATATTGTTGTTTATTGCCTTCTGGCTGAATCTGTTTATTCATGTTGTGAACACATTGGGTCCTGTATCAGAACAGTAGCAGGATGAATGCATGAAGTAAATAAATAAAACAATCATAATCTAATCAACTGTCTGTACTGAGAGTGTAGCTACACTACAGCTGTATAGCCATGCCAATAACACTTTAATGCCTTTCTACAGCATTTGTAATTTGTGAAATATCAAATTCTTTGCTAGGGAGCTCTAATCTGTTTTAGAGATGGGCATGATACCTGTTCATCCAGTTCATAAAGGCAACAGCACAGGTGCTGCTATTTTATTCCCCTGCCTTCTCTGGCTCAATCATGTATTTATTCACTGAGACCAGCATGCTAGTTCTCTGCATATCCTCAAGATGATCTTCCAATCTAGGAAATAGCTGAGACTTCTCTGCCCTGCCCTCTTGGCTGATCTCAAACTCAGACAAAATGGAGGGAGGTAGCAGAGAAGTCTGTGCTCTTGCCTCATGATTAGATTAGCTGAGGTGGAAAAGGCAAGAAAAACTGAGTCTGATGGGCACTTGATTGAGGCGGGAGAATAGCAACATCAATAAATTAGCCTTTTAACATTAGCATTTAAATGTCTAAAGGTTGCATTTTAACATTATTCTTCAAATGCATCAGTTGGCTTGTTTTCGTCTTTTGCACAATTATGCAAATAGTGTTACTTTTAGTAGCAAGAAGTTCATGTAAAAGGTTAAGAAATAATGCCGATGGAGATATTTGTATGTATAGCAATTTTCCAGGAAATGTTATACTTTTCACATTAACTGAGCAGCAGGACTGTGGCCATTTTTTTTCCTGGGGGAATGAGCAAGGTTAGATGAGGAACAAATTTATGTGAGTAATAAATGAAAATAATAATTGAACTACAAAAGCTAGTTACAGATTGTGAGATCAGTGAATTCCAAAAGTGATTCTCTCTGTGGATTAGCACAGCTTGATGATTCCACATTTGATTCTGCATCTCAGACCAACTGAACCATAAATTTTATTTTTATTTTTATTTTAGTGTAATTTTATCCAGCTACTCTGCAATTTAGAGATGGGCACGGAACGAACATTTTTTCGTTTCCGTTACCGTTTGTCGTTTCCGTTACGTAACGAAACGACAAACGAAAATTGTGATGAAAATGCAACAAAACGAACAGAACCATGAAAATTGAGGTTGTTACATTCGTCTCCGTTAATGGCGACGCGCAATGAAATGAGCTGTTTTAAATGTTAAAAAATGCCCTGGACATCCGTAAAAATGCAGCGATAATTATTTATATTGTCTGATAATACCTACCAGGGGGGTTGGGGTCCTTAAAACGTTTGTTTTAGTCTTCTCCCATCGTGATGTATTTTTCTTTTCCCTTTAAAATGGATGTCACCACCAGCCACAAAATGGAGGCAAGCCATGTGATGTGGGATCATGTTCAACCAATAGCATGCCCAGGTTGCAGACTGGGCGGGCAGGTCTGGCAGCCACAGAGGGCATAAAAAGCTCTGGCAGCCCCCGTCCTCCTTGCAGTCTCTGGTGGGAGTTAGGGTGGGATTGCTGTCTCTGCGACTCTAGCTTCAGTCCTGCAGCCTCCCTGTGTGCGTGCGTGCTGCGTACCTCTCGGTGAGTACCCTCCCCTGCCCTGCAGTGCAGTCACTCTGCGGCTGCCTTGCACCCTGGGCAACGCCCGCCGCTGCCTTTGCAGCCTCCCTGCATACCTAGTCTATACTGTGTCTCTGGCAGCATCCATTTTTTTTAGTGTTTTCCCTCTGGTCTGGGGCGTTGGGGGATGCCTGTGCACAGAAATGCTTTAAAAAATCACGCAAAAGCGGGTAGAAACAACAAACAAAAAAATGAAAAATGCTAACAAAAATTTTCAAAAAATTCATGACAAACGGAAATGAACCGAAACAGACCTCTCAACGACAAATGAAAAACCGAAACACAATTTTTCTGTTTTGTGCCCATCTCTAATGCAATTGTATCTGTATATATCAATGAAAATAAGTTCTTCTTAACCATTTTTATTGAGAATTCTGGGGAAATGACAAATAGGAGACCTTGGAAATATCTCACAGTATATAAACAAAATGAGCTGAATGACAAGCATAACAAAATGAACATAAATGATTTAAAATAAAGTAGTGCAAAGTTAAACAGCAATTGCAACTGGACATTATTCTTGAAAATAATTTCTACTGTATAAGAATATTGTAATAATTTGCCGCTTTCTTTCTCTGAGTGTTTTTCAAGCTGGCCTTTTTTAAAAAAAAAAAACAGTTTGAAAATTTTATTCCATCTATTGTCTTCACTTTTTACTGAACTACGTTTGAGATTCCCCGAATAACATTATTAAAAATACTGTTTACAAAGGCAAGACATCCCATTTGTTCTATTCATGTCCTCTGATGGAAGTTTAAATTCACAGTATCAATGAATGCACTTGGTGGAGGGCTTTAAATGTTTCTTCAAATGCTTGCCTATCTGTTTATCATACAATGTCTTTATTTTTGAGATACAAGGTAATTATGAATCTTATCATGAAAACCATATCTGAATTATTTCTTGGCAACATCTTGAAAAGCCTTTAAAATGAATATTACATAAACAATGTAGTACTTGGCTTATATTGTACTGCTATTTTTATGTTTCCAATGCAGTCATCTCCTGTGATAATAGCAGGACTAAGAGTGGCACTATTGCTAATGACTTGGGAATGTTGTGCTTGTCACAATATTTTCTAGCACCACTGAGTTGATTATTATTCCAGTAATGAATAATGTCAAATCCAGTTGTGAGGACAGTCCACCCGCAACTATCTAACCATCCTACTAATAAGACCTCTGATAAGGCATTAAACTCACTGATAAAAGATTGCATGGATGGGAGCTTTGTATGTACATCTATAAAGCCATTTTCAATTTTCACACTGAAAACTAGAGAGACATGGAGTGCAGGGCTTATACCCCTCTCCACACCTTCAGTTCTATAAACGCCCATGTTTGGAGCCCTACCGCACTTAGTTTTTGAATAGCCTTTTGCTTAAAGTCAAATTGCCTTAAAAATCACTTACCGCATTTCCAATTGCTCTCCTTGGCCACCGCCTTTTTCGGCTACTGTGTCGGTTTTTCTTGTGCCAGCCACCAGGGGTGGTGTTTTTGAAAACCGATTTCTAGACCGCTTTTTGAAGTGACTTGGCTCAAACTGCCGACACCATGCAACATTTTTTCCAGGTTTCCCCCTCTGTATGCCTTATCCTGCCATCGGAGACGCCAAAAAAGAAATCCTCTGCAGTGTAATCATTTCTACCAACTTCTCCAGTCCTTCTACTTCCTTTTTGGGGGGTACAATTTAGCCATAAAAACAAAGCAAAACTCAATCTGTATCAGTGGGCAGTATCTTTATTAGAATTAACCATAAAAACACAAAAGTTTATAATGTGTTTGAGTTCCCCAGCACTCTTCATGAGGCAAGATGGCAAACAAAGTGGGTAGAGGAAGCTCGGAAGTTCAAAAAACTGATCTAGGTGTCTTAAACCACGGAGATATGTAGTTCCATCTGGTCACAGGATTTGCCCATGGTAACTTCATCATCATTATCATCATCATCATCATCATCATATCCTGCTCTAACCACTCCAAGTTAAAATAATCTGAGGCTGTGATTCAGTGCCTTAATTCTTCACTAATTGTGTGAGAGGAAAAAAAAATATGAAACAGGAAAGATTCCACCAATTCTACAATCCTGTAGAAATTCATCATAACTTTGCTGGCAGGTTTTCAGCTGTTTTTATTCACTACTTTGTGAATCTAAGAACATAAGAAAAGCCTTGCTGGAACAGGGCACAACCCAGCATTCTGTCTCACACAGTGTCTCACCATTTGCTTCAGGGTATTCCCTAGCAAATGTCTTCACCTGCTTATGATTCCCTGCAAATGGCCTTGAGAGATATCCTGCCTATCTCTCCAACCTGGAGATTGTCCTTAGGCATCCATTACAATATGATAGCCATTGATACCCTTGTTCTCCATGAACTTGCCCAATCCTTTCTTAAAGCTGTCAAGGCTGACAGCTGTCACCACTTTTTCTGGCAGGGAGTTCCAAAGACCATTTATCCTCTGGGCGAAAAAGTACTTTCTCTTATTTGTTTGAGGTCAAGCACCCAAAAGTTTCATGCAGTGCACCCTAGTTCTAGTGTTGTGCGATAGGAAAAACAATTTTTCCTTATCTACTTTGTCCCCCCAGTCCCGAAATAAGGAGTCCACACAGATAATTGGGTTTTAAATCGGGCCACAACTTTATTAATAACTTTATGCACTTTATTATCAACTGTACTGAAGCTGTAACTAAATAGTTGTAGCCGAGGGATGGGCCTCCCGTAGTGCAACTTATATTTTAGCCTACAGATGTTGTTTTAGTGTGACGCCATGTTGTGACCCAGTACGGGGGTGCTGTTCAAAGGAAGCAGCCCTCCCAGCCAAAACTAGGTCAGCATATTACTTGGGGCAGCCGTACGAGCTCAGTGACTTTATGGTCTTTTAATTTACTTTCATTCTGTGGGGTTTACCTATAGGATGTTATTATATTTGATATTCTCTATTGTACAGCTGCCCTGCTCCCTGTCCAAGGTGCATTTTCAGTTTTGACGTCACAGTCTTGGCCCCATTTTAGTTGCACTACCCGCCAAGCAAACTCGGGTGGCCCTGCCTAACGGTCCATGAGAATGGAATGGGTGAAAACACACTGGTACCCGGGAGCCAATCTTGGTACCAGTCAAAAATTCCCATTCGGCCCCGAAGCGACCAGATTATCTCATTCTCATGACCTCTAAGGGCGGGAGGGTGGGGTGCAGCTCGACGCGAAAGAGGAGGGTTGGAGTGTGGGCTTCCCTTTTAAGGGCTTTGATCCCCGCACGGCCCGGGGATCACGTGCTCTCCTCTTTCGCGCCGAAACTACGGCGGCCAGGGAGACAAAGCGGCCCCAAGCCGGGACAAGCCCGGCAGGAGCCTACATTGTCCCCCCAGTCCCGAAATAAGGAGTCCACACAGATAATTGGGTTTTAAATCGGGCCACAACTTTATTAATAACTTTATGCACTTTATTATCAACTGTACTGAAGCTGTAACTAAATAGTTGTAGCCGAGGGATGGGCCTCCCGTAGTGCAACTTATATTTTAGCCTACAGATGTTGTTTTAGTGTGACGCCATGTTGTGACCCAGTACGGGGGTGCTGTTCAAAGGAAGCAGCCCTCCCAGCCAAAACTAGGTCAGCATATTACTTGGGGCAGCCGTACGAGCTCAGTGACTTTATGGTCTTTTAATTTACTTTCATTCTGTGGGGTTTACCTATAGGATGTTATTATATTTGATATTCTCTATTGTACAGCTGCCCTGCTCCCTGTCCAAGGTGCATTTTCAGTTTTGACGTCACAGTCTTGGCCCCATTTTAGTTGCACTACCCGCCACGGCAAAGGAGCTGCTACACATGCTCCTTGCCCGCCACCAAGCCATCTAGCATGACACAAGGCCCATCCCAAATTCAGCTAAAGGATATCCAAGCCAGCTTCGTTCTGCTGACCCCATCGCTCCTAAAGAGCTTAGGTTGCGAAAATTGTATGTCCGGGTAAATAATCACAGAGCCGAGGCCCTGGCGCATAGCAGTAGCAATTTCTCGATTCAAACATCGCATGTCCCGATCCACCATCACTGGGATACGGGCACCCAGCCACACCCGCTGTGGCAACATCACTGACCAGACCCACGTGGGTACAAGGGAGTTGGGCCTTAAAGGCCTGCAGATCACTAATGATCATCAGAATTAAATCCTCTCCCTTAGCTCTGGTCAGGCATACAAGCGGAACAGCAATTGGGACGTCAGAAGAGCAACAGGATGCAACCGTAAAGAAGCTATCCCAGCTCATTCTGCGCTTTCCTCTCCAGTCAAGGAGGACAAATGGACAGCCATTGAGGCACCAGATGCGCAACGGGATGCCACTGTAAGGAAGCTATCCCAGCTCATTCTGCGCTTTCCTCTCCAGTCCCGGAGGACAAGCTGAACAGCCCTCGAGGCGTTGAAGGCACAACGGGATGCAACCATGGGAAAGCTATCCCCGCTCATTCTGTGCTTTCATCTCCAGTCCAGGTAGACAAGTGGAACAGCAATCAAGGCTTCAGAAGTGCAACGGGATGCAACCATAGAGGAGCTGTCCCAGCTCATTCTGCACTTTCCTCTCCAGTCCACCTGGACACGGTCGCCAGGTCCGAGCTGAGGACCCCAAGCAGAGGGTCAAGCATCTTTTGCAGCCCAAAATATATAGCTGTGGCCACAATCAAGGACCCGAAGGCGTTCGTTGCTGCACTGACCTGTAGAAACACAACTCGTTAGTGAGACCACAGCCCCCTTTAACAGCATATAATAATAATACTAGATTGACCCCAGTACTGGGCCTTCCACTATGCTTGCCAGATATAACTGGTGGCCTACACTGATGAGGCTGAACGATACCTGGGTGATCCTTCCCATATCTGATTTACAGTAGATGGACTCACATTCAAGATGGAGGAATGCCTGCTGTAATTGTTTGGCACTTTTAAGTTTAAAACTGCAGACTTAAACTTTCAAGCTGGTTCGTCAGTTATCTAGCACGTCCCCGTGTACAGGCCACATCATGAATTGCACAGTGCAACTGTGAAATCCAATGGTACAATGTGCACTGTCGGGACATGATATCTTGCCACCTCTCACAGGCATAATGTTAAGTTATTCAAACAGCATTCCAACTTATGTCATTTGCAGAGCCTAGAGCTCTGCTGGTGAGGCTGGCTGAGCCATTGTGCAAGAAGTTTCTGGCTAATATAACACTACCAATATTTAGTAAGCTTTCCCTGGCCATTAAGAGCTAGATGGAAAGCTAGCTGTGCCTAGTCGAAATTCATTTAGTTCCATCATTTAGAGAGCGTTTGGGTAATTTTTGATGGCAACACATTGCTGATCGACAAAAGGGACCCATAAACAAATTGATGCTGTTTCTGCCATGTCCTCAAAAGAGAACTATGTCGAACTTGTTGTAATATGCATACTGCACTAGATCGATCATGAGCCAGATGACAGGGGACAAGTTTGATTGATAATTCTAATGACAAGCAGGGGGCTCAGGCTAGCTTGAATAGCGAGAATTTTATATCTGAGTGAGTAATCACAGAGCCGAAGCCCCGGCGCATAGCAATACCAATTTCTCGATTCAACATTTCTTGTCCCAATCCACCTTCAGTGGGATACGGGCGCCCAGCCACACCAGCTGTGGCAACATCACTGACCAGACCCACATGGGTACAAGGGAGTTGGGCCTTAAAGGCCTGCGGATCTCAATGACCCTCAAAATTAAATCCTCTCCCTTAGCTCTGGTCAGGCGTACATGGAAAACTGCCGTCAGGGCGCCAACGGCGCAACAGGATGCAACCGTAGAGAAGCTATCCCAGCTCATCATGCACTTTCCTCTCCAGTCAAGGAGGCAATTGGAACAGCCATCGAGGCTTCAGAGACGCAATGGGGTGCAGCCGCAGGAAAGCTAACCCAGCGTATTCTGCACTTTCCTCTCAAGTCCAGGTGCACAAGTGGAACAGCCATCGAGGCTTCAGAGGTGGAATGGGATGCAACCCTGAAAAAGCTATCCCAGCGCATTCAGCGCTTTCCTCTTCAGTCCAGATGTACAAGCGAAGCAGCAATCAAGGCATTAGAGGCGCAACGGGATGCCACCGTAGAGAGGCTATCCCGGCTCATTCTGTGCCTTCCTCCAGTCCATCTGGACACAATCGCTAAGCCCAAGATAAGGACCCCCAGCGGGGTATCCAGCATAATTTGCTGCTGAAAATATTTTGCTGTGGCCGCAAATAACGACCTGAAGGCGGTCTGTGCTGCACTGACCTCATCCTGGTTCACCCTTCACAGGGGCAATATATATATATATTCAGAGATACAGGATATTTTGATGTTCAGCAGTAGTTGCTTCAGATTCCTCTATGCCAACGATGGGCAAAGTTCCTGCTCAGTGATAAATTCAAAACATTTTGTTTGCATTTCTTTTTGGGTTATTTTGAGTAATCTATTCCCAAAATATTTGCATTTGGTTTATGAAAATATCATAGACTGCCATATCTCATAAGAAGATTCATAACCGGAGAACTGTGCGACAAAATTGAGAGAGTTGAAAACTAGATAATAATTACATTCCAGTTTGCACCTATAGCATGAGGCGACAGTGGCCTCCTAATATGTGTAGTCAGAAGTCTGAAGTAAGTGGTAGGTGTGCACATATAGGTGCCACTCAGAAGTGAAAATTCCCCAGCATACGTACCGGACTGCTTCTTACACAGAGCACCAACCGGAACATGTTCAAACAGAAGGATATAGGGGAACTGGAAAAGGTGCAAAGGAAAGCAACTAAAATACTTACTGGGCTGGAGCACCTACCTTATGAGGAAAGGCTCAAACATTTGGGGCTCTTTAGTCTGGAAAAAAGGCACCTGGGGAGTATGATGGAGACATACAGAATAATGCCAGGCATGAGTAAAGTTTATGGAGGTGCATTCTTCTTCCTCTCACAAAATACCAGCACTAAGGGACATATGCTCAATTGAGGGCTGGGAGAGTAAGAACAGACAAAAGGAAATATTTCACCCGGCACATTGTCAGTCTGTGGAACTCCCTGCCACAGGGGGTGGTGATGGCATTCGGCCTGGATGCCTTCAAGAGGGGGATTGGACAGATTCCTGGAGCAAAAGTCCGTCACAGATTACAAATCAAGATGGAGCTGTGTAATCTCTGGGTTTATAACCAAGGTACTTCAAGGGCCAGCTGCAGGGGAGTGGTATCAGGAAACATAGATGCAATCTCACGTGCTCCCAGACACATCTGGTGGGGCCACTGTGATATAGGACGCTGGACTAGATAGACCTTCGGCCTGATCCAGCATGGCTCTTCATATGTTCTTAGGTATGAACCAATAACGCGGTGCCTTAAATACCAGGTTTACTGATGAGGATCCTCCCTGTTGGTCACGGGATAAGCAATCCCCTATACCCCTTCTATCCCCTTGCAGGAGACAGATAACCAGTCTCGTGTGGTCCCATAGGCACATGGTGGGGCCACTGTGAGATACAGGGAGCTGGACTAGATAGGACCTTGGCAATGATCCAGCATGGCTCTTCTTATGTTCATATGACCCCCTGATGGGTCGTCAAGTGGCCAAATGGCAGAAACGCATATGCCAGAAAATGTGGACCAATAACACAGTGCATTAAATGCAAGGGCAAAGGCCCAGTTTACTGATAGGGATCACCCCCTTTGGCCAAAGGATGTGCAATCCATGTTTAGTGTGGAGTAGAGCAGGATAGGTGGCACCACGCTGAATCCACCAGACCCAGGACGGGTCGCTACCTCCCTGGCCTAAAGACAAAGAAACCTAGAAGCCCCCACCCACCCAAGAAGGGGGGTTATATTTTATATTAGTTATTTATATATTATATTAGTTACAGTGGTACCTTGTATAAAGGAATTAATTCGTTCCAAATGAAATTATGTTAAGCAAATTTTCCTTTATACAAATTCCCATAGGAGTGCATTGAAAACGGAGTGATCCCATTTTTATGTGGTACGGATTCTCCCCATAGGCAATTATGTTAAGCAAATTTCACCTATCTCCGGATTTTTTTATGTTGTACAAATTTTATGTTATACAAGCTGTTTGTTATACAAGGGTCCACTGTATTTATATTTCTTTAATTATATAATTATAATTATAGTTATAATAATTATTAATAGTCGTATTAATATGTTTTTATCATTTTATTATTTATTTATTTATTTAATCTTTTCTGTCTCTCTCTCTTTTTTTGTTTTTTGTTTTTTTAATTACGGAACCACACAAGCCCTGCTAGCAAGCAGGGCCCAGAGGGCACTCTAAGGCCCCTAAGGCCCGAGCAAGGCACCGACGCAAGGCAGGGATCAAGTGGAGCTCCTCGCTAAGGAACAGGGCTGCCGCACACAAGGCGGGCGAGCGAGCGCACGCCCACTATCCCTCGCTGCCGGCGCCGAAGACAAGCAGGGCGCGACGGGCACCCAAGGAGCCCAAAGGCCTGAGCAAGGCCCCTAAGCGGGGCCGGGGAAACGGACAGCCGTCGCCGGGCAAGGCTCGACCCCACACGGGCGAGCACGCCCAACAAAGGGCCAGCAAGGAGCCGGGGCAGCCACCGGGCTTGCGTGGGCGTGCGTGCGAAGCAGCCGCGCGTGAGGTGGAAAGGGGAGAGTGGGCGGTCGCTTCGCTATCCCGGCGGATGCCGGCAGTCAGCCCCAGCCTCAGCCCCAGCCCCGAACAGCTGACAATGAGTTTGTGCATGTTCTCTCTTTACATTCCAGCACAGGGACCACGTCCACCACCACCCGCTGGGGTAAGTCAGCCAGGGGCTGTGCTCTGACTAGAGAGGAAGGTGACATTTTAGGGGAAATCTACCCTGTTTAGGGGACTACCGTCCCAAGCTGGGTGCCCTCCCCTTCCCAGTTTATCACCCAGGGCTCGGCTGAAGCACGAGCCCCGCAGGCCTTCCTCTCTGCCGGATAGCACTCCGGCGTCCTCTAGCTCGGTGCAGCTCGACGCGTAAAGAGGAGGGTTGGAGTGTGGGCTTCCCTTTTAAGGGCTTTGATCCCCGCATGGCCCGGGGATCACGTGCTCTCCTCTTTCGCGCCGAAACTACGGCGGCCAGGGAGACAAAGCGGCCCCAAGCCGGGACAAGCCCGGCAGGAGCCTACATTGTCCGCACCGTGTATGATTTTATATACTTCAATCAGGTCACCTCTTAGGTGCCATCGTTCAAGGCCCATCTGTTGCAGCCTCAGATGGTAAAGGAAGGTGTTCCAGTCCCTTAATCATTCTGGTTGCCGTCCTCTGCACTTTTTCCATTTCCATAATATCCTTCTGGAGGTATGATGATCAGAACTGTACACAATACTCCAGATGGGGCCTCACCATAGATTTAAAACTATATCTTTCCTTCTATTTGAAAACAATGTGGGTTCATGTGGAAGATTATTGAATATTACCCTTCCATCTACTGCACAAAGACACTGTCATTTCTGAAGTGAAACGAATGAAATGTGTAAGGATTTATTATTGAAACTTTGGAGAGCAAACATTTGGGTGGTCAACACTTTTTTAATTGCCCCCCTTTCTCCATATGTCAGCTGATGGATCTATGGACAAATAAGGAATGATTGAGTTATATGTACAAAAGGAGATGACTGCACAGCAAGTATTCAGGACTGTGCAATTTTCATTTCACTGCAGGTTTTCCACTTCATATGGGTTAAGTTATTGCATGACTTTGGTCTCTGTTCCCATCCCCTTCCTTTTTCTGTAATTCAAGTCTTCTGAAAGTTGGCTTAGGCAATAGCGATCATCTAAAATTAACAAAACTCAAGAATATCCTAAAAGATTTTGTTCTTTTGTTTTAAAACCCTTTCCATCTGGTACCGAGAGCTAAAAAACAAAAAAGTAAATCTGAAGCAATAAAGTTTCTCACCCTCACCTGGTTTGACTTCCAAACATTGGCAAAGAACCTTCTTTTTCAACCAACCATTGGTTAGATTAACTCCCCAAGCAAAATCCACTATTCTTCAAAACAGACCTACCAAAGGATCCATAAAAAAAGGAAAGTGACAATGCCTCATTATTTTTACATCTCCAAGAGCAGTTCTTTCTCCTCCATTTTGGCTGGGTTCTATGTGTCAGATCACAAGCTGTTTGTTGAATGTTTTGCCAACTTCCAAACCACTTTCCCTTTCCATTTTTATGGAAACTGCTTTGAGAAAGAGTTGCACCCACGGCACAGTTCTGATACATCATACATACTGCGATGCTAAGATACTTGAGCAACGTTCCACCATGGTATAAAAAAGGCCAGCATAGACAGAACACAAGACATTGAGATGGAATTGTTGAATTAACAGAATGGTGTTAGAGATGATAAAGTGTCTGTGGTTTGGTATACACCCTTTGCTGGACTCTAGATCCATTCGAATGTTCCTGTAGATTAAAGCTTCAGCTGCCAGATTTCCTAACACTTTATAAAATTCAAAAGCCAGTTTTGAAGTGTCATGTCCAGTTTTGGTATCCCCCTCCCATTTTTCCTCATGACAAGACCTGGGTTGTCCATCAGTGGATTGGGTGGACAGAAAGAGGATCGCAGCGCTCCAGAAATTGCCTGTTCTTGTTATAGTGACAGTACATGACAGCTTTCTTTTGTTAAGCAATCTTAGTGTTTAGAAACATTCATAACCCTGAAGAGAAAGGGGCTAAAAATAAAGCAAGAAAATGAATAGATCTGATACGATTGCAATAGGAAAGGAAATATGAGCTACAGTTGCCTAAAGGTATCATCAATAGAACTACATAGTACTGTAGATGCCTATGAATTACAACTTATCAATGGAATTTGTCAAGCTAGAACCTCTGTCTTACAGGTTTCAGTTTTGACTTATGTTCATTCATAAACCTATACTTGTATGAATATCCACAATGACAAGCGTTAAGTTCTTAAACTGGAATGAGCAAGTGCAAGAATCAGCCCATCAAAGCCTCTGTTTCCTTTTGCTAGACCACAGTGTGTTGTACCTGATGAATCATTGTCTGCAGTTTAACTGTTGGGTTTGCTCTCAGTGCCAATGAAAAACCCTCGACCCCGTGCGTGCGTGCGTGTGTGTGTGTGTGTGTGTGTGTGTGTGTGTGTGTGTGTGTGTGTGTGTGTGTGTGTGTGTGTGTGTGTGTGTAAATTATGGAGCTTACAGAGCTCAAGTGATTCTTCAGCACAAAGAGTATGAGTTGGAAAGGCTACACATATTCTCTATTAATGCTCTTATCTATTGTATTTCTGTAGGTGGGTGGCAAGGACTGTGAGATCCTGACCCCTACCTTGTGGCCACCAAAGGTGCAGTGAGCCAACTTATTGCTACTGGACTCCACTACCCATCACTAATGGGAACTGTAAAAATGCTCTCTCTCTCTCTCTCTCTCTCTCTCTCTCTCTCTCTCTCTCTCTCTCTCTCTCACACACACACACACACACACACACACACACACACACAGAGAGAGAGAGAGAGAGAGAGAGAGGGGGGGGGGGCTTATAAAGTGTTGTGGTCTTGTGATTAAACTGCAGATGGTAAGTATCATGTTGCAGCCTCTGATAATTTAAGCAGGCTTAAGAGTTCTTAGATCCCTGATGCCCTCCACATGTCTCAGACTATAGTTTCCAACATTTAATCAGATGATGGGAAATACGGTTCTACATATTTGAGGGTATCACGTTGCAGAAAGCTGCCCTATCCAAAGGCAGAATTGTTAGAATTTTGAAACAGAAAAGGAAAATTCCATACAAGAATCAGGTTTGTGGTTTGTGTGTGAAAGTGAATTGATTATTTCCATTGTGACCTCTAGCAAGTTCACATTGTTTAAAAGAAAGGGTTCACCACATACACTCTGGACTAACTATCCCAAGGTATTGCTGGAAGTGCTGGAATAATGACAACATAAAAAGCACACATGGAAATTATCACTAGAAAATTACACTTTAAAATGTTTTCAGTTACCTTACAAGTCACTTGGGAACTTATAAAAAATATTTGTTTTCAGAAAATAGGGCAATGGAGTCTTACTAGTAAAGGCAGATATTGGTTAATCAAGCAAGCAATAAACATAGTTTCATTTCCCCCTATTAGTTAAGTTTGAAATTCATTTTCCCCACTGCTGTAAGAAGCACATGTTTATATGTGTATATGTGGGAGGTATTGCAGTTGGACTTTTGCACCAAGAGAATGGAGAACCTATTGGGTATTGATGCACTCTAATTACTGAACTTTACCTGACATTGAAAAATAACATTGTTATTCCTTAGGCTGTAAAGCATTCTTAGTTGCTAAGCACATAAAAAATGAAAGTGCTAAAATGTCCCTGACAAATGACAAACCGATTAACAGTCAACTTTGTATCTTTCCAATAGGACATTGCGGTCAGTTAGGGGAAAACACATAACTTTCAGACACTGTTTGCATGGCAAAATATATTTGAAACCACTGGGAAAATAAATTAAAAGGAACCTTTCTTTTAAAATGTGATGCATCTTCTGGGGCCATTATCTTTTAGCTTCATTTATTCCCAGTCCCAATAACATCAGTAAGATTTCATTTAGATTAATGAAGAGCAAGATTATGCTTCTCCAAGATTACACTCTGCTGAAAACCAGCAAGACCTGTTTCTATGAAAGCATGTCGAGGATTGCAAAGGAACCGTTCTTGATCAACTGGCTTTAAACATGGCACAGGCAGTCATGAAACAGGTAGGCTGTGCAACAGAGTATGTTGGATGAGAAGAGGTAGAAAAGACCATCATCCTGCAGTTTTTGTTGCTCAGCATAGCAGAGTCCTTGTTATACTTGTATGTAAGCAATCTCCCATATTTGTAGTATTACCATGGATTAATACTTTCTTCTCCTCCAAATAAAATAAAATAAAATCACTTTTTTTAATGTTAGGCATTTGTAAGCCACATAAATAGGTTTGAGTTTGGGTTTTACCATTGTGACATCCTTTTTGGCATCATCATATCACATGCTACATTTGAAAAACGAAAGGAAACTCACCTTATAACGAATAGCTCTTGCAGTGCTTAATGATTGACACTATACTGTAAATTAGCATTACAGTGAGATCTGTAAGCAGTCCAGAAGTCCTGCATGAAAGCATCACCTTTGCTTAAAACCTTTCTTTTGGATAATTGAGAACTATGTAGGCAATTTACTAATATTTAGATAGCCTGTGTTTAGAATATATTGGTATTCACTTACTCAAGTCCCTTTTAAATTTATGTACAAAGACAAAAGGCATCTCATTGTTTTTAACACAGATTTTTATTCTGAATTCAAGTTTTAAAATACAGACATTGAAAGTACAAATGTAACAATATAAGAAAATGACAAATTGAGGGGGCCTGGAGTCACTTGCAACAGTCTACAATACCATGTCTATGCATATTAATTCTAGGGATGGACACGAAATGGAAAAATAATATTTTATTTTGCTTCGTGCTCTACACCCCCATTTTGTTTCATTTTGTTTCTTACATTTTTTTAAAAAATGTACAAGAAATGGAAAATGGGGAATGCACCAAAGAGGAATATAAGCAAACAACTAATATATGCCGGGGGATGGTAAAAAAATAGCTTAAGAGCAAAATGAACTGAGGAAGACCCGCCCACCAAGACATGCCGGCAGCCTGATCTTAGAGCTCTGTGCCGCGATCTAAAAGAGCTTTAAAACTACTGTTTAAAT